>CP139508.1:402714610-402872110 GCA_021014915.2 Artemisia tridentata subsp. tridentata
TTTTTTGGTTTTGGACTAACTTTTCCCGGTTAAAAAAGCTTTTTGCTTTGGATTTTTCTTTGAAAAGAAATTGGGGGTTGGATTGTCAATGTGAATGCTTTTTCACACAACAAATGGTAATTAAATTCCCCCATTCAAAACCAACATAAGAATCAACTAGTCCAGATCAAACGGTTTCTGGTAAAGACTAATCAAATCCGTTTATGGTTGACAGTTTACCAAAAACTGGTTGGTTATCAACTCACCAAATCTAAGTGTGAAGAGTTGGCTAGTCCATAGCAAACGGCTATTGGTAAAGATATGTCAAATCCGTTCATAGCTGATAGTTTGCTAAAAACTATAAGTGGACAAAAATGTTTTCAAATCCACATTAAACTTACAATTTGATTTTATCTCTGAAAACCTTTTGCTAACAGTTAGTACTGCTGGGGTTAACAGTTTGGACTGCTGGCTTCACCAGTTTGTACTGATTGTTCAAACTTAGTTCCTACTGAGTTTATGCTCTGTGATACACCTCTCTCAGAAGGTAATACATCTGGAAGTGTTGAGAGTAGTTTGAAACTAAATAACTGAATTGATGGTAACTTTTACAAATTGTCATATTGGATGCTGAGCTTGGATGTCATATGTTCTAGTTCATCTGATGGTGAAGATTCTTCCAAACAGGGGAGGAATAAAGTTTGTTCTAGTTGCTGTTAAAGATGATTATGAAATTCAGGGGAGGAATTAAGAGTCAGAGATGAATTATAAAGAAGTGCATAAAAAGTTTATTCATTACAGAGGTGGATTCATTACATAAGCCAAATCAACAAAACCAACCAACTCCCAACATACAAACCTAAACAACACACAAACTAACCAATCTAACACATAACCACTACTCAAGCTTCCTTTTGCCTTTGTCCTTGAAGTCTGGCATAGATTTGTGAACTCCTTTGCTATTGATTGAGTTCCACACTTTCCAACTAGGAAGTCCCAAAACTTGTTTGTCAGGTCTTGGAAGTGGTTGATGTTTTTCCGATACTTGATGTTTTTCGGGTACTTGAACCTTACTCATTTTTGCCACAGCTTTATCTATCTCTCTTGTCAATACAACTGATAGTGGAAGTGATTGTTGATCATCATCATCAGAGGATATTGAAAGGTCATCGTCAGAAGATACTTCTTGAGCTTTTGGAGATGGGTTTTTGATAGTCAGATTAGTGTAGTTCGGTGGAAAGTAAGATCTCCATCCATCACTTTCTGAATCTGAAGAAGAATATGATGAAATCTCAACAATGTTTGGATTGGAAGAACTTATTGGGTTTGATAGTTGTGATTTGAAGGTTGATGTGTGTAATGGTGATAGTATTGAGAATTTAAGGCTTTTTATAGAACCAATGGAGTATTAAAGTAATTAAATGCTGGGTTGGTATAAGGAAGTAAATTCTTTGGGTTGGTACTTAGAATTAATTCCTTATAAGAATAAATTTAATTTTGGCAATTTTTGAAGAGTTGACCAAAAAGAGTACGATATGTGAAGAAAATTCTCAAGTGTTTCGAGATTAAAGATAAGTGTTTGAAAGAATCTACCCCATCAACATAAGCAGAAGTTTAATTCAAGAAACTTATTGATTTGCATAGAAATCATAAGTTTAGGGGAGGATTGTTGGGAATTAAACCAACAGTTGGTACGGTTCATTGAAAGTTAGTACGGTTGAAGATTTATTGAAGTATACATCAGCAGTTGGTACTGCTGATACATTGAAGTTCGTACTGCTTATATGATAAAGACAGATCGTGCATGGATAAATATAGAAAAGATATGGTATATATCTTATTTAGGTTTTGTGATACGGTTAGATGTTTTACTTGTATAGGACTCTTTGCATTATAAAAAGAGATCCTTAGATAGGGTTTTGATATATCCCTTCATACGAATTATCAAGAGCTTCACGTTCATATTGTAATCGTTCGATATATATTGAAGTGATTGTTTGGTTGATATTGTTTGTGTTCTTATTTGTTCTTATTGTTTTATTCAATCAATTACCAAACACAAAACATCTTCTAGATACTTGGTAGTAAATTCCGCGTGCTATCAAGTATATACTCAAAGTATCCCCAACACAACGTGTGTGTTTAGATCCGGTCAAGCTTCGTAGCCGAACCACTATAAATCCTTTTGTCCCGGTTTGATCTTTCCATCTCTTCTCTTTACTTTCATTACTTATAATTTGTTAGTTTAGTGTGCAGTTCATATTGGTGTTGATTGATTGCACATAAGACTCGAATCAAAGTTTTTCAAAGCAAAGTTTTTAAGAAGATTTAAAAACCGGTAAATCTATTCAAACCCCCCCTTCTAGTTTTCCACAATTGGTATCAGAGCCAGGTTAGTCAAGATTTTAAAGTAAATTGTATTTTAAAACTTGAATCGATCAATGGATTCCGACAAATATCTAGAAGGGCTCCACCACCTTTTGAAACCGATTGTTTTATCTATTGGAAAACAAGATTCGAAACGTATGTGAAATCAAAAGGCATTGATCTTTGGCATTTTACTACCGAGGGTGACTTTCAACCGATTCAAATGAATCCGAAAACTAGAAAGGATGAAATACTTCCTTATAATAAACAAAGTGATGAACTTAAAAGAAAATTAGCCAAAAATGATGAGATTAAAATGATGATTTACAATGCTTTGCCTAAAAAGGAATTTGAAAGAATTTTCATGTGTAATACGGCAAAAGATATTTGGAAAACTTTGTTAGTCACTCACCAAGGTAATAATCAAGTCAAAGAGAACAAGATAGATCTTCTTGTTCAACAATATGAACAATTTTCCATTTCGGAAGATGAATCAATAGATAATACTTTTGCTAGATTTAATACTATTATCACTAGTCTTAAAGCTCTTGATGAAGGTTACTCTAGCAAGAATTATGGTAGGAAGTTTCTTAGGGCTCTACATCCTAAATGGAGAGCAAAGGTCACCGCCATTGAAGAGTCAAAGGACTTGGCGACATTATCACTCGATGAACTAATAGGAAACTTGAAGGTTCACTAGATGATAATCAAGAAAGACTCCGATATAGTCAAAGGCAAAAGCGAGAGAGTTAGATCTCTAGCATTGAAATCCAAGAAGGAGTCTAGTGATGAGGAATGTTCGAGTTCCGATAGTGAAGATGAAGAGTATGCACTAGCCGTTAGAGACTTTAAAAAGTTCTTTAGGAGAAGAGGTAGGTTTGTTAGGCAACCTCGTGATGACAAGAAACCGTCACACAAGAACCGAGTTGAAAAGAAAGGGACAAGTGATAGGAAATGCTTCAGATGCGGAGATCCTAATCACTTCATAGGAGAATGTCCTAAACCACCAAAATCCAACAACCAAAGAGCTTTCGTAGGAGGCTCTTGGAGTGATAGCGGTGAAGAAGAAGAGAAGAAGCCCAATGATGAAACGTGCCTAATGGCTCAGGCTTCTAATGAGGTACATTCCGACTCTTCTTATTATAGTGATGATAATTCATCAATAGATGACAATAGATTACATGACGAATATAATAAACTATGCGAAGTAAGTTCTAAGATTTTAGGTAGAAACAAAACACTAAAATCAAAATTGCAAGAACTTGAAGTGCAAATTCTAGAACTTAAGGATCAAGTCAAAAGACTTAAGAAAAATAAAGAAGTAGATATAGGATGTAGGTCATGCATAAGTCTACAAGCAGAGAATGAGAAACTCAAAGAAAATGCTTTGAGAATCATTAAGTTTGAAAAAGGAACAAAAACACTTAATGACATGCTTGAAAACATTAGGTGTAGTGAACATGACCGTGCAGGCTTAGGATTTGACCCAAACCAAGCTTCTACAACTAGTACTAAACAAATAAAATTTGTAAAGCCTGAAGTATCTGAATCTGTAGGTGACGGCACCACTAAAGGTACAGACGACACCACTAAAATTAGTGGTACAATCTGGTGCTGAAGTCAGATCAGGGTCAATTTTTAAAACTAACTTAATTCCTAAACCGAGTCACTTAGTTATTAATAATGTAGAATTACCAAGTACTAGTAATAAGGAAGTCAAAAGTATTTACAAATCCTTGTCAACCCCTGGACTTGGTTATGTAAAACTTGATGATAGATCAAAGAATCCTTCACCTAGAAGAACAAATGTTCCTAAACCTCGGTCAAGAACTCCTCTACCAAGAGGTAACTTTAGAAGACAAAGTTATCCAAGTAACTTTCTGATGGATCGTGTTTTGGTTAAATTATGTGAATCGGGAGGTCTTGGGAGATGAAGGATTATTATCTCCATGGCAAAGGTTTAGTGAGAGAAAGTAAAGAAAAGTAAAGAGGAAACTTGTGTATTATTGATAATGAAAGAAAAGATGAAAATTACACACTAAGCTCCAACCCTCCTAGTGAAGTCTAGGAGGGTATTTATAGGGCCAAACACATGACTTTTCAATAATGACGATTTCAGTCCATGTGTTTCTGGCAAATAAGATAACTAATGTAATCACAAATATGTTGTCACATTTTCGTGCGAGAAGCATACCCAACAATCTTCCCCCAATGTGACTACATATGGGATTACTTACATCATATCCTACAAGTAAAAATACAAATAAAGAAAGGTCTTCATAAGCTCTTCATGTGCTGAGGATGATTACAGTTGACGCTCTTTGTCTTTATCTTGTACCTCGGCTTGAGAACTTTTCTTTACTCGTAGTCAAATGATGTAATATACATGAACTGGATTAACTTCCCCCCAATTCATGCTGCATGTCTTTAACGGCTTCTTCATATACTTCCTTTTGGCGAAGTTTCTGAATCAGCTTCCCCCCAAACTGACAACAGTCTTCAGCAGATTCGAAACTTTGATGCAGTTAACATGTCTTTTATCTTTTGAAGGTTGTAAGTACGCAGCGGAATTTGTAGATGACATCGTAAACCACACCAAGGAAATCTGACTAGTACTCAGTAACGATTATGCTCAATGCGGAAGTTCCGTTCGGGGGTAACATGCAAGAAATCAGCAAGATCTTCTCACATAAGTAGGCTACTTCGCACATCACACCCTGCGAAAGTTGAAACGATTACACCAAAATCACAAAACTGAACCACTGATCATCTCTGCGGACGTCTTCCGGTAGTAATAAAATTGTAAGCTCGATCACGTGAGTCTGTTATGCGTCCCCGATGTGCACATTTCTTCCCCCTGAATGTAGATCCATTTGGAAAAAGAGTGTTTTCGCAAAAATGGCAAGAAAAGTCAAAGAACAACCAAGAACATACACTCTCTTCTCCCCCACGATGTCTTCGCGGAATCGGAAGCATATACACTATGGTTACGATGGAAAATGGAGGCAGCGTAAACCCTGTATGTCCAATTAGTCGAAGATGAGTGAAGTACCAAAAATAGCCCGTGAGAATCAATTTGCTAATAAAATCTCTACTATTCTATGCTCTTCTCAGATTCATTGAACTCCGAAAACCCCATGGGAAATATCTTAAGCAAACCATTGAAGAAGGACCCTTTCCTCTTCCAGTAACTGTTGTTCCAGGAACTTCAGAAAGAGAAGAAACATCAACTCCCATTGCTGTCGCTAACTACACAAATGAACAAACACTGCAACAAGAGGCAAATCAATTGGCAATGTCTTACATACTTCAGGGGATTCCCAATCCTATTTACCGAAGTATTGATGCTCAAAATACTGCCAAAGACATGTGGGAACATGTGCATCTTCTAATGGAAGGGACAGAGTTAAATCAAGAAGATCTTGAGTCAAAGCTTTACATGGAATACAATAATTTCATCATGGAACCAGGGGAGACAATTGAATCATACTACCACCGTTTCACAAATGTTGTAAATGACCTCGATCGTCATGACATCAAGTTACCTAAGATTGCTATCAATTCAAAATTTCTAGGTTGCCTTGGACCAGAATGGCAGAAATATGCAACATTTGTCAGGCAAACTAAGAAGATTGGTGAAGTCAAGTATGGACTAATGTATGACTTTCTGAAACAACATCAATCTGAGGTAGATAAGGAAATTGCAGCACGAGGCGGGTTCATATCCGCACCATCACCTAACTCGCTTGCTCTTGTTGCTCAATCCAACTTTCCACTACCAAACCAGGAATTTGGTCAAACATCTTTCCAACCAATTCATCCACAACCTTCTAACCAAATCATCCCATATGAAGCACCATCACAATACTCTGACAATCAAATGGTTCCATATAACAACTCAGATTCCATGTTGTACTCAAACGCTGATTATGATGAAGAGGAGGATGCATTCAACTCTCTTAATGAAGCATTTGGATTAATTGCTAAGGCATTTGGCAAGTTCACCAAATCCAACAATCGTCTTCGTTCATCATCCAATACCAGGAATCAAGCTGTTATTAACGATGGTAGAGTAGAAATTCAGAATCGGTCTTCGGGCAGATATGGTTCAGGAAACAGTGGAAACTATGGGTCTCAGAGGTTTCAGTCAGGAGGGAACATATTCAATTCTGCAGGGGGTAACAGCAACAGTATGGGAACTACTCAGAGAAGAAATCAGATGGCTGGGAATGCACAGAAAGGCATTGCAAATACTTCAATCACATGCTACAACTGTGGTGGGAATGGTCACATGGCAAATGCGTGTCCAAAGCCTCGTACTATGGGCAGTGCATATCACAAGGAAGCTCTTCTGATGGCTCTCAAAGATGAAAAAGTTGCAGGAATGTTGACTCAGAATGAGCAGAGCTTTATGGCCAATGCTGCATCTGATGATGAGATGGAAGATCTTGAAGCAAATGCTGCAGTAATGCTCATGGCAAACATGCAAGAGATGAACATGTCCGAGACAGGCCCGGTTTATGATACCGATGGTCTATCTCAGGTACCTGATCCACAATGTCTTATACATGAAATTGCTTCACCATCTGCATCTTCATCTACAAATGACAATTCTGTTCAACATGATTCATCATTCTCATCTCCATCAGATGATCAAATAAACACTGTTGTATCATTTGATGATGATAAAACCGCCGTTTCATTTGATGATTCTATTGACGATGAAATTTATGATCATCTTGAACAAAATGATCCTTTGCCTGATCAAGATTCAGAGCTTCAGGCCTTGTTAATGACCACCCAATCACAAATTGAAAAATGCAATGAAATCAATAAAAATCTGAAAGAAAAAATTGCATTGTTAACGAAGGACAATGAGTGCTATAAACTACAACTTTCAGGATATCAAAAAAAAGAAAAACGTGAAAAAGGTTTTGAGATTGCTTTCCAAAAAGAGTACGTCAAAGTTCAAAATTTAGAAAATCAAGTTCGTGAGCTAACCGTTTCTAAGGCTGAGCTCCTCTCTCAAAAAGAAAAGGATCAATTTGAATTCAAAAAACAAATTAATACTTTAAATTCTGAGCTGTTAAAAATTCAATCTGAGCTTTCAACATCTCAAAATAATCTTCTTGAAGAAAAGCAAGCCTCAAGTAAACGCGTCAACTCATATCTTGAAGAAATTGTCACTTTGGAATCCAAACTTAAAGAGTTTCAAACTATTGTATACAAAAATGGTGAATCCATAACTCAAATTCAAAGGCTATCGGTAAAACCAGTCCCGAAAGGATGTGGATTTGCTATTGGTAGTGACCAACCACGTTTTCTTTCTAAAGCACTCAACAAAAATCCCAAGTTATACAATGCAGAATTATTACTTGATGATACCTTTCAAAGAGTTGTTGTGCTTGGTAATGATGAAGAACTTGAAATTCTTGAACGTCAAAAAGAACTTGAGAGTCGACCAAAAACTGACAAAGATTTTTCCAGAATTCATCATGATTATAATGCAAGACGTCAAATCAAATTTGTCCCCTCAAAGGACGAACCAGAACAAACGTTTGTTAACACAAACATACATGCTTCTCCTACAATACTTCCTGTTTCCAAAAATGTTGCACAAATCAAGGATTCTTTGACTAAGGATGATGTTGATCCAAAATTACCAGAAAGTAAATTATTTCGATATTTTGATACAATTATGGAAGACATATTTCTTTTGGAAAATGAAATTGAGTTTAATTCTCAAATCGAAGTCTCTACTTTTCTTTCCCCAGTCGCGAAAGAAAAGCGAGATATTCTTTAAAAGAAAATTCTGCCTCATGTCAAACATCTGAAGAAATGTGCAACACAATGGGAACAAGAATTATTCACGGAAGTTGCATCTATGAAAGGCATTTTCAAAGAACAGGACGAAAAACTTCAAAGACAAAAACATCAAAAGAAAACTTTGAAAAACGAGAATGATCGACTCTTAGAAAAAGTTCTGTGTTATGACGTTGTTTCTGTGATAATGAATTCGCTTTATGAGTCATGCAATGAATTACTTGTGAATGATCATGCGGTAAATGTTGAGATGTTGCAAATGGAGATCGAAAATTTGGTTAAAGAGAATGAGGATCTTCGACAAATCAACAATGATGTGGAAAACAAAGTTTTTAATCTTCAAAAAAGGCTTGATTGGTGTCAAAATCAAAGTGCTGAATTTGAACTAAAATTTCAAAATCTCATAGGATCTTTATCATTTCAAAATAGTCATGTTCCTGAAAATAATAAGGAAACAAAGGCTTTCTTAAGACTTAAACTGTTTGAAAATGACAAGGAACTGGATGAAATTCTTCAAAACAGAAATGACACAGTCCGCCTCAACAGAAAATTAGATTCACAAAATCAAGAATTCCAACACATCATTGTTGATCTGAAGAAGAAACTCCGAGTTTTAGACAAAGGCAACGCAAAAGTTCATAAGATTGCCCCAGGGATGTATGTAGTAGACAAGGCAATTACCCAAGCATCAGACTTAACCACTAATGACACTACTTCAATTTCCACAGGATTAGATACCATGTCTAAGGCTAGCAACTCCAAGACTCCAAAGAAACAACAGAAGCGTAGAGTCAGGAAGTCTAGGAATGGATCATCTAAGTCTTCAGAAGTTAAAGCAAGTAGTTTGAATAACACACATGTAATGTCAGGAATAGAATCGACCTTATCTAAGTCCAATTCTAGGAATGATGTAACAGATGTTGAATCTATGAATGTTAATGTTGATGTTATGCTTGATGCTAGTTGTATCTTTTGTCGTGCTAGTATATTATCTGGTGATCATCAAAAAATGCATTGCTAAAACTCTGTTGAAACGAAAAAAGAAATGAACTAGTGGCTCTTCCTCTAGGCTCAAAACTGTTGCCAAGTCCATTTTAGGGAAACCACCACTAGTTGTTTCTGAACAAACCATAGATGCTCCCATAGCCACACCTAAGACAACCAAATCACCTAGTGCATTCATTAGGAAAAAGGCTGAGACTAGTTGGACATGGCAACGTTGGTTACAAAACACAGCAAGCTTTAAATGGGTCCCAAAGATAATTAAATCTTGTGTTTCTAACCCAACGGGTCCAACTGTTATCAATTCTCCACCTGTTTCCAATATTTGTGATGCAGGTGATTCAAATTGTCCTCTGGATTGTTGATAGCGGGTGTTCCCGACACATGACCGGCAACCTCAAGCTTCTCACAAACTTTATCGCAAAGTTCATCGGAACGGTCAGGTTCCGAAATGATCACTTCGCAGCAATAATGGGCTATGGAGAATTATGTTAATGGGAACATCGAGATCAGTCGTGTATACTATGTTGAAGGCCTTGGTCACAATTTATTCTCAGTGGGACAATTCTGTGACGGAGACTTAGAAGTAGCATTTAGGGAGAAGACTTGCTTCATTCGTGATCTTCAAGGAAATGATTTGATGAAAGGAAAACGGGGAACCAGTCTATACACCATATCCTTTGAAGGCATGACAGCATCATCTCCTATTTGTTTACTCTCCAAAGCTAATCCCACAAAGGCTTGGTTATGGCATAAAAGATTGTCTCATCTCAATTTCAAAACCATGACTGACCTTGCAAGAAATAAATTGGTTGACGGATTACCCAAATTCAGATATGCCAAAGATCATTTGTGTTCTGCATGTGAACAAGGGAAAAGTCACCGTGCTTACTTTCCTCCCAAAACAGAACACAGCACAGATCATGTCCTACAGCTGCTACATATGGATTTGTGTGGACCAATGCGGGTTCAAACTATAAACGGGAAAAGGTACATTTTGGTAATAGTTGATGACTACTCACGATGGACATGGGTCTACTTTCTTCGGACAAAAGATCAAGTTCCTTCAATGGTCATCACGTTTCTCACAAAGATTCAAGTGCAAGTCCGTAACACGGTCAGGATTATTCGAACAGACAACGACACTGAATTTAAGAATCAAACCCTTCGGGAATACACTGAGAAGCATGGGATTGTTCATCAATATTCAATTGCTCGCACTCCCGAACAGAATGGTGTAGTTGAAAGATGAAACCGTACGCTTGTGGAAGTAGCTAGAACAATGTTGATCAATGCTCAATTACCAGACTACCTTTGGGCTGAAGCTGTTAATACTGCTTGTTATACTCAGAACCGCGGCATGATCAACAGACGACACAACAAAACTCCATATGAGCTTATTCAAGGCAAAAGACCAAACATCAACTACTTTCATGTCTTTGGAGCACTGTGTTACCCGAAGAATGATAGAGATGATCTTGGTAAACTTAAGGCTAAAGCAGACATTGGGATATTCGTTGGCTACTGTGAGAATTCTAAGGGATATAGAATTTGGAATCGTCGGACCGGGGAAATTCAAGAAACTATCCACGCAAATTTTGATGAACTCACGGAGATGGCTTCTAAGCAAGACCGCTTAGAACCCGAACATAACCGTCTAAACTTCCCTGAATCTTCGGCTGCACCCTTACCCTTTAACAGGAAAGATCTGGAAGATTTGTTTGCACCAATGTTTGATGAAGTTTGTGTTAGTCGTGCATCAGATGCTTGCACCAGTTCCGCTGCTCAACAAATCCCAAATCAAGCACCTGATCAATCTGCAACCACTTCTACAGCAGTTGATAACAATGCACCTCAACCTGAACCCTCATCACCCATGGTTCAAACACCTCCACCTGCAGTTGAAGATTCTTCCCCCACTTCTAACCAAGTTCCCACACCTTCAGATTATGACGGGAATGCATTTTTTAATCCATTTGCTCCACCACCAACCATTCCAGAAGCAGGAGAATCATCCTCGAGCAATATGGACCCGTCATATCACCATAACAAACATTCAACATTATCCATCCACCCACAAATGGACAAGAGATCATCCCTTGGTAAATATAATTGGAAAACCTGACAATCCAGTCATGACAAGACAAAAACTCCACTCAGATAGTGAACACTGCATGTATGCACTCACTGTCTGTCAATCTGAACCTAAAAACATCAAAAAAGCCCTTACATATGACAACTGGATTGAATCCATGCAAGAAGAGCTGGAACAATTCAAACGTTTGGAAGTTTGGGAATTAGTTGAAAGACCAGATGGAGTTTATGTTATTGGATTGAAATGGATTTGGAAGAATAAGCTGGATGCAGATGGTACAGTGATTCGTAACAAGTCCCGACTGGTAGCAAAAGGGTATAGCCAAGAAGAGGGTATTGACTTCGAGGAATCGTTTGCTCCAGTGGCTCGGATTGAGGCAGTTCGAATGTTTCTGGCATACGCAGCCCACAAGAACATCACAGTCTATCAGATGGATGTGAAGACGGCATTTCTCAATGGACAACTCCGAGAAGAGGTGTACGTGTCACAACCAGAAGGCTTCGTGGACCCAGATCATCCTAACCATGTATATCGGCTTAAGAAAGCCCTATATGGCCTTAAACAAGCCCCGAGGGCGTGGTACGATAAACTGTCTGCATTTCTACTTGCTAATCATTTTACCATAGGAACTGTTGACCCGACTTTATTTATACAGACACACGGGGAAGACATTCTCATTGTTCAAATTTATGTGGATGATATTATTTTTGGTTCAACCAATAAAAAATATTCAAACGCTTTTTCTAAACTGATGAAACAAAACTTTGAGATGTCTATGATGGGTGAACTTAAATTCTTTCTAGGATTGCAAGTTCATCAGTCGCCCCGTGGTATATTTCTAAGTCAGTCAAAATATGCTCAGGAAATCCTGAAAAAGCATGGTATGACCAACTGTGACACCTATAACACCCCAATGTCCTCCTCATCCCCGAAGCTAGATGCTGACATACATGGGACACCCATTGATCCTATGAAGTATCGTAGTATGATTGGGTCAATCATGTACCTTACAGCTAGCAGACCGGATGTTGTATTTGCCACATACCTTTGCTCCCGATATCAGTCTAGACCGACTGAACGGCATTTGTCAGTCGTTAAAAGAATCCTTCGATACATAAAGGGAACCATTAATTTGGGGATCTGGTATCCAAAGGATTCTGGGTTTGAACTTGTTGCATTTTCAGACGCTGACCATGCAGGGTGCTTAGACACACGCAAAAGTACATCAGGGGGAGTACAATTCTTGGGTGACAAGCTCGTCTCTTGGCAATCAAAGAAACAAGACTGCACCTCACTGTCATCAACAGAATCTGAATATGTGGCCATGTCTGCCTGCTGTGCTCAAGTCATCTGGATGCGATCACAACTGATGGACTACGGATACGTATTCAACAAGATTCCTATGTACTGTGATTCCAAGAGTGCCATCGCTATTTCATGCAACACCGTCCAGCACTCCAAGTCAAAGCATATTGATCTCCGGTACCATTTCATCAAGGAACATGTGGAAAAGGGTACTGTTGAATTGTATTTTGTGGGAACTGAACACCAACTGGCGGATCTGTTCACCAAAGCCTTGCCTCATGCAAGATTTGTGGATCTGGTTCACCGGATTGGTATGAGATGTTTGACGCCAAATGATTTGGAAAAGTTTCTTAAAAACAATTAACCAAGTTAAACATCTCCAAACTATCTTTGTAAATATATATTTAAAAAAAAAATGCAAGTACAAACCCTTATCCAACACGTTGTTCACTTTAAAATGTCACAAATTATTTTTGAACACGTGTTGAGGGGGAGACATAATCTTTTACACCATTTTTTAAACTTGTACTTGCATGCTTTCAGAAATTTGTTGCTTCACAAAAGTTTTGGTGATAAGATCTCAAGATGGAAAAAGTTGTGTGCCTTAAATGTAAAATATGAGACTTAGAGTTAGTCACATGGTGGGTTTAGGACTTAGAATTCAAAGTTATTAAGGTTAGGGGACTATATGTGTCAAGATTGCAAAGTTAAAAATTAGATATAAAAAATCAAGAAAATAACCGCAGTTATTACTCTGACTCATTTCACCTAACGTATTAAAGACCACCACCCACCATCATCAACGGCTGTCCTTCGATCTGAAAATCTACTCACGATCATCAAATTTTGTGAGTAATTTTGTGCTTAACATGTTATTATAAAAAATGGTTTTTAATTTTATCATGATCCAACGGTCAAAACTATCGCAATTGAGGATTTTTTGTTCTAGGGTTTGCGTAAAATTGGGGATCTTTGAATGAGAATGTTTTAGTTGAGAAAAATTGTACGATAATGCTTAGATATTGATAATAAACCTAGATTGAATGCTTAATTACTCCCAGAAACTTCAAATCGTTAGAATTAAGTTTTAGGGTTTAAGCGATAAATTTGGGGAAATCCGTATATGAGTGTTATTGTGTAATTTATATGTTGGGATGTTGTTTTTTTGAGCTTAATTGAGTATTTGCATGCATAGATTGTGCCCAGAAACATGTTGAGTGAATTAATTGAGTTTAAGGGTTTATGAAGAACAACGAACACTAGCAGGTTGATTATTGAGTGTTTATGGATAAATATTGTTATAACTTGGTCAGATTGTTTAGATTAGTCATTAAAACTGATTTAGATAATCTGTGGTTGTTAAATCTAAGTTATAATGAATTTCGATAAAAATCTACGTGGCTGTTCATCTTCAAAGTTATCGAAAACTCTTGCATGAGAGTTTATCGAGATTGGCAAAATTATCGCTATTGCATAATTATCGCTATTGCATAATTATCGCTATGCATATTATCGTTATTGCCTAATTATCGCTATTGCATAATTATCGCTATTGCCTAATTATCGCTAATGGATAATTATCGCAATTGCATAATTATCGCAATTGCCATATTTATCGCAATTGTGATATTTTATAGAATTTGATTTATTTCCTTAGATATATCTTTTATACTTATCGAAATGAATCAAATTTTATAGAATTTGGTAATATCTTGATAAATTCTTTGATCAAGCATGTAACAATCAATCATAAATGCAAATGGATGCCATGTGTTGTACCTAGTTTTAACATATGCTAACAATCATGTATATTGCATATTTGTACTTGATTGTTGCTTCAGATAACATCAAATGGCTGCACCAGAACAACAACCTCTTCCAACACTCAATAAAGCAGAAGTTTTTCCTAATGGGTATTCTTTGGATATTGGGAAAAACAATGCTCAAGTAGAGCTTGATAAGATAAAGTGTTCTGACCCAAGCTGCCAGATTGCTGTGGAGATTCTCAAAGCCCATAAGTGCAGAAACCTTCTTGACAGCTCTGACACCATTTCAGAACTGTACATACATCAATTCTGGGATACTTTCACATTAAGCAGTGATGATAAGTACTTCACAATCCAACTGGATCGTAAAAGGATCAGAGTCACACCTTATCATCTCCGCAAAGCCTTAGACCTTCCAGATGCACCTGAAACTTCCAACCAATTCTACCCGACACCTTCAGAATCTGAAATCATGCAATTCCTTGTAGACATTGGTTATGATGTTCAACCCGACACACCGTTAACCAAGATCTCAAAAGTCAATGCTAAATACATACCTCAGCCCTGGAGAACTATCTTCTACATAATAACCCGTTCAATATCCGGTAGAGATAGTGGCTTTGAGTACCCAAGACTAAGTCATCTTCAAGTCTTCTGGGGGTTCGTGAACCAGGAAAAGATTGACTTTGCAGCTCTTATCTGGGAAGATATACTATTTCAGATGCGGAAAGCTTTCAAACAAATCCCTTTTGTCCGTTACACCAAAGTTCTCATAAGTTATCTGCTAGACTTACATAAGGACATTGATCGACGACCTACCGATCGAGAGGTTCATCCATACATGATGGATAGAACTTTCCGCAAAGTCTACTTTCCCAAAGGGAGCACGCACAAACAAGGGACAAGACTGCCAGAGTTTCTAATGACCGATAAAATAAAAGAAACTCCTGCATATCTTGCATATGATAAGGCATTCCATGAACGTCGAGTGGGACTTTCTAACTTGGTTGAAGGGTCAGGATCTAAAAAGACTCGTTCTCGAAGCACGTCTAAGACTGGCAGTGCATCAAGTACCTCACTACCAAAGAAACAGCATCCAAGATCTCTCAAGAGAACTGTACCTAGTAAACCCCAACCAAAATCTGAACCATCTGGGATTATTGATGAAGATTCTGACTCTGAATCATCTGAATCAGAAGAGGAGACTCCTGTTGTTATGACTGTTGAAAAAGCTGAGCTTCAAAATCAGATCAACTTTGAAAATGCACAAAAGATGAGTCTTAAGTCAACTAAGGAGGATGAAGAAAGAAGGGCAAAATTGGCTGTTGAGAAACAAAGGGAGTATGAGATGAAGCATGGAGCAGGAGGATCAGGCACCGGTCAAGAAGCAGCTTCGATTCACACTAATCCGGTTAATCAACCTGGAGGATCTGGAGTTGCTACATCCAAGATTCAGCCTGATACGGTTATTCAACCCGATAAGGCAGAATCTGTCATTCCTCAGCAACCAAGTTCGGTTAATCAACCCGACTTGGAAGCACAAGCTCAGGGTGAGAAGGAGAATGATCAGGAGAGCAATATAGTCTTAACTGACAAGGAAATCTCAGACTCCATGTTTGATGATGATCAAGGGGGGGAACAACTCCATCAGGACAATATGGACTGGAATCCTGAAGATGAAAAGGAAATTCTTGGCAATAAGACAACTGAAGCTGCTAAGGAACTTGAGGAAGCAATGGTAAGACAAGAGGAATTAGAAAGGAAACATAAGGAGGATGCTCAAGCTGACTTGGAAGCCGATAGCTACATCCGTTCTCCATCCGTTCCTCCAACTGAACTTGCTATGGATGTTAGTAACCCTCAACAGGAGCAAAAATCACCACCAGTTCAACCCTCACCTGTTTCATCACCCAAAACACCTCCTGGGTCACCTCCCGAGAATCCTACACCTCCACCTTCCTCTCCCAAGGACTCAAAACCTAACTCTGAAGAACCAATTCCCTCACTTACTCCATCACCGAAGAAATCACCATCACCGAAAGAAAAAGCAACAGTTTCTGATAGTATCAAATCGGCCTTGAAAGGTAAGCATGTGAAAAGAATTGCCCATGTTACAAAAGTGGAAGTTGTATCTCCTGCTGCAAGAAAACTTAAGGAAGCAGTGAAGCGTGCACAAGTCAAGAAGGACAAACAAACAAGTGTAAAAATGGCTGAAATGGAAATCTTAGTCAAGAACTTGTCTCAACAAGTGGAAGAGATGCAGCAAACCAAGCTAAAGATGGATGAGTTTCTAGAATCTGATGTTGATGCTAAAATGAAAGCAAATACAAAGCATTATGTCAAGAAGTACATTCCTGATCTTCAGAAAATCATTGAAGAGTATGTTGATACTACATTTGAAGAAAAGATCAAAATTTTGAAGATTCAGCAACAACATCTTCTGGAATATTCTGTTGAAGATCTTCAAGATGCTCTCCACACCAAGTTGCTTGCAAAATCTTCTCTCAATTACACTGAACTGTCCATCTTGAATGCTATTCGAGAAAATATGGAATCTTGCAAGGCTTCAGCAGATAAGGGCAAGAGGAAACGTGATGATAATGATGATGAACAAGATCCAGACCCTACTACTAAGAAACAAAAGAATGGTAGCGGATCTGGAATTCACATTGCTGAGCCTACAGGAACCACAACTTCATCTCCACCTCAACCAAATCCAAAATCTGGTCCTACAGCAACCGAACATCATTCTGAGCATATTCATGAAGAAAATGTGGAATTTCAAACACAAGAAGATCAACCACAATCACCACCACCATCTCCACCAAAGTCTAAATCTTTCAAATCAAAGCCATCTAGCAGCAAGAAATCTTCTCAAAAATCAGCTGTTGTCACATGGCTTGATGATGATGAAGATGTGAACGGCAATGAATGGTTTGATCAACTTGCCAGTGCTCAGATCCAAGACGACGAAGCTTCTAAAGTTGAAGACAGTACGTTTGAATTTACACACAAAATCAAACATACTCTAAATGTGAAGAAAATGACAAAGAGAGAACTTCGTAGGATCAAAAATGATGCCTTCATTCTTCTTAAAGACAAATCTGCAAATGCGGCTGAGCTGGAATATCACCTTGAAAACATTGCTCGTGCAATGTCAAGTGAGTTTGACTGGACGAATCCAGACATACTCAGGGTGGGTGGCCGTGACAACAAAAACCGTTCATACATAACAAAGATCTTGAACTACTCATGCATGGAGCATCAAGCAAAACGAAGTATGCAACTTCAATTACCTTCACTCCTGCAGCAAGTTACCAAAATCCTGCCATTGAGGAAGCTGCAATTCACCAGAAGATCTTCATCAAACAACAAGTGATCTATGATCGTGATGCTGAATTAGGAATCCATCACTGGTATGATAAAAGGAAGACCTGGTACAAGTATAAACTCAGCCAAAAGTCTCGTGAACAAGTCTACAGTGACCTCAGGATCATGGCAGTGATTAGTGTTTCAGGATCGAAGAAGTATGATTACACATTCCTATCTGCGATCACCGTCAGACGACATGACAACCAGATCTACTCATTCTCAGAAGCAGATTTTCCTGATTTGAGTCTCAATGATATTGAAGACTTATACCTCATCAAAATACAAGGAAAACTGCAACATCTCTCTACCGATCTTCAGTATGCTTTTAGTGCAGCCATCTGCCATTTCATCCGAAGAACGATTATCAAAGAACGAGTAGAAGATCTTCAGTTAGGAGTGGAAAGTTATCAGCAGAAGTTGAATCTCGTTGAGCCCATAATGTTCTTGGAAAACAACCGTGATGCTCAATATACCATGAAGAAATACCCAGTCTTCGGGTTCGTCTACAAAAGTGCAACACATACAAACCATTTCATGTCATTCCACGAGATTCATAAATTCTGTGACGATACGCTGAAAAACGTTAGAGATGGGTTAGTTCTTCGAGTTCGAGATCATGAGTTGAAAAAGTCAACAAGGTGGACACATAATGAGCTCAAACAAGTGATGCATTTCATCTTGAAGATTGAAAGAAGGTTGTACCGGAGGGATCAGATTCGGAGACTAGAGAGTTATGTGGGCGGTCTTCCTCCATTTCCTATCAGACTATATCAAAGGACGGATCCAGAATTCACCAAGTTTAACAAAGGAGGATGATGTGAGCATTTGAATTCATTGTTCTTAATTCTTTTCCATTATTCTTACCATATGGCCAGTGACATTACGGCTTGTGTACACATAACAGTGTACAACCCGGACCCCAAAGAAAGGACCCTGAGGTACGCTTTAGTGCCTCAATCCAGAACAAGGAGTGAAAGCTTCTTACTTATGAGCAGAATTAAAACCAGAATGTTTTCTACAGTTTTTCAAACATTCTGCTCATATGGACAAGTATTCCCATGTTAAGGGGGAGTATTTGAAAATATAATCTTTGTTCATAAATACAAATGTTCTTGAAATTCTTCCCAAAAACTCAAAAACAGCATATTTTAATCATAAAGTTTTTCAAAAACATCATGAGTATGCTATTTTTGAGGGGGAGAAGTAAAAGATGATTAAAATATGGTGTCTCATTTGCTGGAATCTCTTGTGCTCAAACTCAGAATTGACCCTCGAATTGATGGTAGGAGAAGTTAGTAGTCGAAAGGACATGTCCCGGACGGGTAATAATTTCAAGCCAGTCTATCTGGTGATGTAAGCGTGTCTCGCAAAGGACGTGTCTGAGTAGAATGTACCGATTTCGAGCGATAATCTTTGAATCTGATCTGGACGGGTAATAATTTCAAGCCAGTTTAACTGGTGATGTAAGCGTGTCTCGCGACGACCAGGTTTATTGAAAGTCTATCAATTCAAAAGTGCCAACTCTTTCCAGCGTATGCAAATTTCAAATCTATTACTTATGCGCACATGTTAAGGGGGAGTATTTCTGAAAATCATCAAACTCTCAAGGTGTCAACAAAATGTCTTTACAATTATCGACACTTTGAGAGATTTTCAATGGTTTTGGTTTTATGGCATCATTAGGATAGTCATGGAGTTATAAGGTGACTAAGGTTAGGGAAAACCGTCCTATGATCCGCCAGAGCCGGAGGGATCTACCCAAGGACAATACCAATAGTTTAGAACTAGAAAGTCCTAGGTATGATATTAAAAAAGGAGAAAATGAATGAAAGGAGAAAGAAGGGGTTGAAGAATTAAAAAGAAAAGCACAGAAAAGGGTGAAAAGAAATAGCCCTCCATTTGTTCAACATTAGGGCAGACACCGGGTTCAATTCATAATCTACTAGTTGATGAGCATCACCGGTATTGAAGACAAAAGACATCATGGACCCAGTGACGCACTGCACTAAACCTTCTAAGCCACTCAAGTGTCTCTCAAAAGACATTTGTTTCATTCACACGGAGAACCCTTCATAACCTATCGACCTCTCATTACGAGAGTGTTGATATTGAAAAGGAGGCAATCTGCTCCACGCCTCCGAAGACCAAACAAATGTGCACTAATTGTATCTAGAGCCATGAGATTCATCAAAGATCTCTTAGGTACACTTAGAATTACTCTGGTGCTCTACATCATGGGCATCAGTTGTAAATTAGGAAAGTGTCCTTCGCAGATCTTAGCAATCTGCCAAGAACATTCATGAGAGAAGTCACAATTGTGATTATCAATGATTGAATGGAAATCCTGCCAGAGCAACATCAAACAACTCTGACAGCAGGTCACTTCGGTAACTCCTTGTGGGTTACGCTTAGTGTTTGCTCCAAACGGTCTACAGTCGTGGGGTGATCTCCAGCGACTCACTGAATTGTGGGTGCACTTCGGTGTGTCCGTGTTATCCCTTTCGGGGGAATCCGGTTCAGAACGGCCTGGGTTAGGATTTGAGAAAGTCTTCACACTATGCTGTTGACGATCTTGAGTCTGAGCCTGTAAGTACCGGTTGGTTCGTGTTGTTGCTGTTGCTGAGGAGCTGGAGTTCAACCATCAAGACTCCATCATGTTCATATCTTGAAGAAATGTTCTCTCAAAGACTCAGTAACAACAAAAGTTCAACATATGATATAGTAAAGTCAAAAGTTCAAGCACCTCAACCTTTCTCAAGTTTAAGATTGAAAAAGTAAGAACATGTTGCAGAAAACAAGTCAAAGACAAATGAGCATGATGGAGAAGACAAGAAGACGTTGGAGATTGGCAGATCGAGACAACATCATATCATCCTAGAACAAGAACAAAGAAACAAAGATTATAAAGACGTCGGAAGCCAAAGAAGCAAAGAAGACGTCGAGCAACATTGATGATCAAAACTTAGGGGGAGATTGTTAGGAACACATTTTGTTAATATTGCAAGTCTTGTTCATTTAGTTAAAAATGTTGCACGTTAAGGACATTATATTAGTTTTCAAGGTCCGGTCCATTAGATGTCCATGGGCCGGCCTTCTTATTATTAATCCTTCTAGAAGAAATCATGTAAGAGTTGCCCTAGCTTGTAGCCTATAAATAGAAGGCTAGGGAACTCATTCTTAGTGTTGGTTATTCATGTATGTTGCGAAAGCTTTGTCCTTAAATCGTATGAATTGAATTACCATTCCAAATCTCTCTTCTCTTCTTCTTATCTTATTCTCTTCTTCTCTTATTAGCTTATTTCCTTATTCGTAGCTTATTAGATAAATAGTAGTACGAGTTTTACTTTCATAGGTGGGTGTGTTGTTGAGATATACTCGACCTACACTTTCCCGTAAGTTGGAATAACTGTCAACCACAAAGTTACCATGGGAAATGTGTCCTCCATTCTCACATTCTAAACAAATGCGTAGGATGTTTAACACTAACAACCTAGGACCCATGAGAAATTGGGGACCAAATCTTTTAGCTTATGTCTTGCTAGATAGAGATGGTCATGAAACATCTTGAAGTCCATCTAATAGAGTATGATTAGTGGTTGCACTAATCTTGTGATGCAAAGTCAAGTCGTGTCTCATATGCCTAGCCTTCAACAAAGGTAGTCTAGTCTTCTAGTTTTAAGGGAAACACCTCAGGCTAAGGTACGCTTTCTTAAAACACCCTTTGTTGGTAGGAATGCTAAGCATGTAGTGTTGTTAGAATTTAACATAGTAGGCACTATCATAAAGAAACGAAATTCACATTTCATCATGTCTCAAATATTTGTCAATGACAATTATGACAAACTCAGCTTGTCCAGAAATATACAATGATCGCTCAAAGATCATGCGTGACAAGTTTGAGATGAGCATGATGAGTGGATCTAGTTTCTTCCCTAGCCCTCGCACTATATCACTTGAAAATAACATCTACTTGAGTCTAAGTATACTAATATATATATATATATATATATATATATATATATATATATATATATATATATATATATATATATATATATATATAAAAGATATTTAGATTAGAACTTACTTAATCAACACCTGCGCCCATGTCCGCGGAGACGAATCTCACAAGAGACGATGAAGGTGAGTACGCGGATAGTGTTAGGTTAGGGGCATGATAGGTAATCTAATTTACCTAACGGCAAGTAGGTCCAATATCATGTCTAGTGTCTGGCTTTGTGCCCGCTTATAAGAAGGATCCCAAAACTTATTACCTTAAAGTGTTTGATGTATCTTTCGATGCATTAAAGGCACTATACACTTGAGATTATGATATCTCAAGGAGATTGGTGTAGAAACAGTTGTCTACATCAACTCTGATAATATGGGAGATAATGTGGATTGATAAAGAAAGAGTGATGCCTGTACCTTCATAGGTTGTTGTCAAACTTCTTGGTTCTCCAAGAAACATACCACTCTTGCTATCTCCATGACCAAAGCTGAATACGCAAGCGCCGGAAAGGCATGACAACAAGCACTATGAATGAGACAATTCCCCATGAAGTGCGGCAACCGAAGTACAAATAGACTTGACCGAGAACCCTGTGATTTGCCCATGTACGAAGCTCATCGAAGTATGTCACCTCCTCCGTCGCGATAATGTCCAAAGAGGAATCTTTTCTTGGAAAAGTTTCTCTCAAAGGACAACATCGTCGATATCATAACCAATACGTTCTTCACATCCCTCTTATGACTATTTGAATATTTCTTTGGAAATATTTAAGTCATCTCTCATATCTCGGCTCACGACTTTCTCAATATTTCACTAGAAATAACGAAGTCATTTCTTACGTATTACCTCATGACTTTGTAAGTCATCCTTCTTATCCCTCTCATGACTATTTAAATATTTCAGTGGAAATATTAAAGTCATCCCTTACGTCTTATCTCATGACTTGCCAAATATTTCATTGGAAATATTAAGTCATTCCTTCCGTCTCGTCTCATGACTCTTAGATATTTCACTGGAAATATTGAGTCATTCCTTACATCTCGTCTAATGACTCTTTAAGTCATTCTTCACATCCGTCTCATGACTACTTAAATATTTCACTGGAAATATTGAGTCATCCCTCATATCCTTTCCTTGACCTTTAGATATTTCACTGGAAATATCAAGTCATTCCCTTTATCTCGTCACATGACTATTGAATATTTCACTGGAAATATTAAGTCATTCCTTCCGTCTCGTCTCATGACTCTTAGATATTTCACTGGAAATATTAAGTCATCCCTTACATCTCGTCTCGTGATTTTTGAATATTTCACTGGAAATATCAAATCATTCCTTAAGTCTCGTCTCATGACTTCTAAATATTTCACTGGAAATGTCAAGTCATTCCTTACGTCTCGTTTTATGACTTTCTAATATTTCACTGGAAATTTTGAAGTCATTTCTCTCGTCTTGCATCATAACTCTATGAGTCATTCTTCTCATTCCGCTCATGACTAATTTAATATTTCATTGGAACTATTGTAGTCAATCCTCATTTTCCTCCAATGACCACTTATGCATTTCCTCGAAAATATCAAGGTCATTTCTTGTCATTACGCCTAGTCGTTCTCGTTAAAAGAGTTTATTAGGTATAAACTCTTTCCTCGCGTCAAAAAGTCTTACTAAATAAGTAAGACTTATCAGTCAAGAGACAAAACAGAACAAAAATTGGTCTCAGACATACACGGCACCATTAAAGTGGCACGTCACCACTAAAATTAGTGGTACCGTGTATCTGCTAGAGCCCGTTTTTCTTCTCTTTTCCCTCTGCACACCCATTTCAAACAAAAATACCCACTGTGAACTGCTGTAAAAAACGAACACAACTCCCAAATCCTACTACACTCTTGTAATTCAAGATCGAGGCATTGCAATCAAAGAATCTTAATCACTACAACACAAATTGTAAGTCAATTAACTCTAATTTCTTTTCAATTTGAGTCTAGGGTTTGTTCTTATGCATAAAATCGAATTGGGGGTTTTCAATTTTTGTTGAATTTTTATGCAAATAGGACTAGGATTAGACAATGCACTACTTACATGATTCCCTAAACCTAGGATTTTCATAAACCCACTTATATTGCATAATCTAGTCCGAATTTCCCTAGTTAAATCGGATTAAGATTAATTATTTCTAGTGGAATCATGTCTAGGATACTTAAAATTGGACTAGATATCATTAACATTGAAGCTTTTCAATTTTAAGACTTTTGGCGCCAAGTTGACGCAATTTGCCAAACACCCCAATTTCATTGTTTTCGAAAAATTTCACGTATCTAGGATCATGAAATCTTTTTCGTGCATTGTTGATGCAAACTAAAAACGATTTTGCATGCATACATGATCTCACAAATGATGATCAAAATACATAATTAATGTGTATTCTTCGACATATTTGTTTGAGCAAAAGTGAAGTTAGGAGCGTTTGGGTAATCCCATTAGGTTTGTTTTTAGAGTCGAGATCACCGCACCTCCACATTGTTTGCATTTAGGCACACACACACATTAAAATTGTGATCACCAAAATGCAACAAGTTAACATATACATAATTATATTTTTGTAGGTAACAATGCCTCGTATGGATTATCAAGATACCAGAAAGTACATCCCTATCTTAGTCAATGATCCAAACATCCCCGATGAGCAAAAAGCTTATCTCGCTAGAGTCCAACATCGATATATACACGAAAGTCGTGGAGTCGATGCTCTTTTTGTCCTCTTGGATAACATCCAAGAATGTTTTCCTACGATTCAATTTGATTGTTAATTCAAAATAAATGATCAAATTTGTCCTCGTTCATTCTTGAGTTTTATAGTCGTGTCCGTACCTTCAATGACCTTGAGGGTAATGTCTTCCTTGATTTTTGGATCCAAAACCAAAATATCATTTTTTCCATCACCGAACTTGGTGATATTCTCGGTGTTCCGTCATATGGTCAATGTGCATACACAGAAGACCATTCTTTAGAGTCACTTCACTATAATCTTGAAAGTGAAGGTGCTTATCATACCGAAATCCCCAACCTTGAAACCATAAAACAACACATCCAAATTCCTCGAGTCGCCAACACGCATCAAAAGCGTGATGGTTCCATTGTCTATCTCGATCCAAATCGAATCTATCTCAAAGAGATTCTTCCCGATCTTAAAAGTTGGGAACTTCTTCTGCGAGAAAATGTGTTGTGTCTTGGGGGCAACCGGGATCATGTTCCGGCTAGTCTTGCCCACATGCTCTACTGTCTTAGTATCGAGGAGCCATACAACCTCGCATACTACATGGCCAAAAGGATGGCCAACATCCATAGTCGGACCGATAAGCTCATGCCATATGGCATGTTGCTTACTCGTCTATTCAAGTGGGTTATGGAAACTTACCCACATCTTTATAGTGTCGACTATGTCCTAGTCAATCCCGTCATGAAACCCTTTGGTGGACCACAACGTCGAACAAAGCAACGTAAGGACAAAGGGTCCAAACGTGGTCGTAAATCTACTTCTGATGCTACTCTCGTCTTCCTCCTTCGGTCATGGTTCGTCATCTCAACCTATGGATGAGGATGATGATGAGGTGAACGAAAAAGGAACGTCTCGTCCTCGTACTCCCTCTCCCGACACCTTCTTTCGAAACCTTGACACGTCATCATTCGAACCAACAACCGACCTTCCCTTCAATCAAACCAATTTAACTTCCGTGATGAGAAGGCAAACAACCATGTACAATCGACAAGTGTCGATGCATGAGCAAATTATCGGGGGGTTCAAGTCCATTGGCAAGGAAATCAAGGGGCTCGTAAACAAGACAAAGAAGTTGGGGAAGAGAAGAGATTAGATAGCACTAACTTAAGTAGTATCACTAACTTAAGTATTATTAAGCTATTATTAATGGGGTCATGACATTGTCCATCTAACATTAACAAGTTTAAATTGTCTTAACAATTTTTACTTGACATTGGTAACTTTGACTAGTTAATCAATCTTAATGTTTTATTATTTTCATGAACTTTATATAGTTCATATTCTTTGTTTTATATTTCTCATGCATGCACTAGATGATAAAATTGCTTGGTATAATGCATGCTTAATAGTTGCCTAAACATAGATGATCACATGATATTGTTGGTTGCTAGTTGAGACTAGTGTTAGGGAAATAAGGTGATTGATCTTTAGTGAATTGAGGCTTTGGGATTTGCTGCAAATAGTCCACCCAGAATTACCCATTTAGGCAACCTAGAACCTGCAGAACTGGAAAAAAAGCCAACTACAGGCCATGGCTCCACTAAATAGGACACGGCACTACTAAATTTAGTGGTACCGTGGGTCATTTAGTGGTACCGTACCCTGGAAAGACGAATTTAACTGTTCTCTTCCACTTTTTGACTCTCTTTTCCTGAAAATCTGCAAACACATGCTGATTACAATACACCCAAATCCCCAAATCCACCATCCTATCCATCCTTGCATGCTTTGATTTGGCTATATAAGCTCATATCATGCATTGCACTTCTACCACCATTCCATACACACCACACACCTATTATGTCTTCCACCATGGCCACTACTTCCCACAAAACCAAGAAGCCAAGGTTGAACATCAAACCTTCCAATGAGATAATTCTCATTGATCTCGCTTTGGATGATGATGAAGAAGCACACACACCACAAACCTCAACCAAATCAACCTCCTCAATCTCTACACCCCTAGCTCCATCAAAGGCCAACTCAACAAGGCCAACATCATCATCCACCTCCACCACAAGAATCACCACACCTTTGCCTCAACCAAGTCCTCTTCAACCACTAGCCTTAACACTCACCCTATCACCATCAACTCCCTTTGAACTTGGGAGTAACACATCATCATCTTCCCTCTCACCATCACCACAACCTTTAATGGGTCATCCCATTCTTTATCCCCTACAACCACATACCCTAAGTTGTCCTTGTTGTCACAACCACCAACACCTCATCATGTGCCTTAGAGATGAGTTGAGCCTTCAATTTTTCTACCTTGAGCACCTCCTCACACCACCACAAGGACCCATCATACCACCTCCTCTACCACCAAATAGCCCAACCAACTAAACATGGTTATGTTTAGTTTTTCAACTAAAAGCTTAGGACCCTTTTGGCATTTGAAGCAAATATTGAAGTCTCTTATCACTAATGATGTTTATGTGTTTTATTGTAGTTTGTTTTGCTTCTATGATGTAGTCATACATATGTATGACATTTGTTTTATTTTTATGAATGAATGGGCTTTAATGTGGTTGTTTCATGTTTATTTTTGGCCACCTAGTCTTATTTAATTGATTAGATATTTGTCATATGTGCTACGCGTTAGAACTTGTATATTTTCTCTCTAACCCTGTTTTGTAGCACGAATTATTGCTCGATTCCTTGGTGTTCTCCAAACGAGGGGGTGTATACATCAAGGGGAGCCTTAGCAACCTTTTTGCTTCGACAAAAAGGGAGAGAAATAGGAGTAAACTCATTAAAAACTTGTTAAAACTAATTTTAACCTAAAATGAGTTTATGTTTTGTCATCATCAAAAAGGGGGAGATTGTTGATGTAAATAATGTTCTAAAAACGTTATTTCTATCTTTCGATAACTTCACATTTGGAGAATGAAAAA
The DNA here is from genome assembly GCA_021014915.2 of Artemisia tridentata subsp. tridentata. NCBI lineage: Eukaryota > Viridiplantae > Streptophyta > Magnoliopsida > Asterales > Asteraceae > Artemisia > Artemisia tridentata. The sequence continues at coordinate 402,742,008 of CP139508.1, forward strand.
ATGTGAAAACACGTTACGTTAAAATTAACGTAAACAAGTTTTTAATCGAAAGCTTCTGTTTCTACGCAAATCACTCTAGAACAAATTTACAACTTGACAAATGATCAAAGAAGTGAAGTTGTGTTTTAGACATCACATTTTTATGTGACAAAACATTTCTTTCAAAAATATACTTTACAAATTATTTTTGAATAATTAAGAAATGTTTTAATGGAAAAATAAGTTTAAAATACATAACAGCTATTTCCCCCCCAAAATCAGCTCCAAACTTCCCCAAATAAGTTTTCACCAGAAAAGACAAAAAGATGAGCGTTTTTGTCTGGCACGGTACCACTAAATTTAGTGGTACCATGTGAACTTTAGTGATACCGTGTCCCTGTAACGGCCATTTTTTCTCTGCCTATAAATACCAGCCCTGTTCACAGTTCTTGGGCATCCTTTTTCATACAAAACTTTCTGAGTTTGATACTCTCTTCACATCTTTTCTTCTTGATCATTTTGTTAGGTTTTCTTTTGTTTAAAAGTGATCCAATCATCCATTCAAGTGATCCTCTTCATTCCTCTTCAAGTGCAAGAGAAGAACTCAAGGTATCCAAGTAGATACAAGAGTTGTAGTTGTAGGTAGAAGCACTTGTAACATTTGTTACACTCTTGATTGTATCATAGCATACATCAAGATCATTTTTCTTTTGAGAGTTTGTGAGGAAAGATCATTGTGATTTTATAGAGATAGTGAATATCTCTTGTATCCATTAGGCTTGTGTGTTGATCAAGTTGATCAAGAGTTGATAGAGTAGGTTGTGTGGGAAACTAGAAGGGGGGTTGAATAGTTTACCGGTTTAAAAACTTCTTTTAAAAATCTTGTTTTAAAAGTATGCTATTGGAAACTTTGATTCGAACTCTATGTGTAATCAAACAACACCAATATGAACTACAAACTAAGCTACGTAAAAATAACAAATAAAAGTAAAGAGTAGAGTTGGAAAGATCAAACCGAGACAGAGGATTTATAGTGGTTCGGCTACGAAGCTCTTCTTCGCCCTACTCCACTCCCCGAGTACCACACTCGAGAGTTTCAAACACTATATCAACAACCTCCCTTCAGGCGGAGAAAACCGTAAAAGTAGCTTATCCTATTTCCGACACTAAGCTAGCTGTCGAGTGCTAATCTTAGCTAGCAGCAATCTACCAAGGTCCACGTGACCAAACACACAAGCCCAATGGCTTCAAGAGATCACCAAGATCTCAACACGATCACAATGATCAACACTCACTTCACTCTACTTGACTAACACTAACCTAATGACCCTTGATCTTCTTGATCAATCACACAAGCCCAATGGCTTCAAGAGATGTTCACTATCTCTATAGATCACACTTGATCTTCACTCTCACCCATAAAAAGAAAATAAACTTGATGTATGCTAAGACACAACAAGGTTGTAACAAGTGTTACAAAAACCTATCAACTATAACTCTAGTATCTTCTTGATTACTTGAGTTCTTCTCTTGCCAATGAAGAGGGATGACAACACCTTGTATCAACTTGGATACTTGTGTTCTTCTCTTGCTAGTGAAGAGGTATGAAGAGGATCACTTGAAGGATGATTGGATCACTCTTGAAACAAAGAAAAACTAATCTAATTGACCCTAAGAAGTGAAAGGTGTGAGAGGGTTTTACTAAGGGATTTTTCTGTGTGTGAAGGGTGCCTAAAACTGTGAAAGAGGTGGGTATTTATAGGCAAAGAAAATCTGAACGTTACAATTCAAAATGGTACGGACGGCTCCACTAAATGACCCATGGCTCCGTTAAATTTAACGGTACCGTGGTGCCGTGGTAGACTAGGACGCTCCAAATTTTGTCTTTTCTGGTGAAAACTTATTTGGGGAAGGTTGGAGCTGATTTTGGGGGAAAAATAGCTGTTGTGATTTTCAAACTTATTTTTCCATTAAAACATTTCTTAATATTTCAAAAATAATTTGTCATGTGTATTTTTGAAAAAATGTTTTGTCCCATTTAAAATGTGAATTTTCAAAACATGAATTCACTTCTTTGATCACTAGTTCAAGTTGTAACTTTGTTCAAGAGTGATTTGCGTAGAAACGGGATCTTCCGATTAAAAACTTGTTAACATTAATTTTAACGTAACGTGAGTTCACATTTTGTCATCCTCAAAACGTGAAGTAATCGATAGATATAAATAACGTTTTTAGAACATTATTTGCATCAACAATCTCCCCCTTTTTGATGATGACAAAATATAAACTCATTTTAGGTTAAAATTAGTTTTAACAAGTTTTTAATGAGTTTACTCCCATTTCTCCCCCTTTTTGTCAAATCAAAAAGGTGGTTAAGGCTCCCCCTTGATGTGTACTCCCCCTCATTTGGAGAACACAAAGGAATTGAGCAATGGATCGTGCTACAAAACAAAGTTAGACGACAAATATACAATATCTAACAAGTAGCACATAAGACAAATATCCAACCACAATAAGAGAATTATGGCTAAGTAGCCAAAATGAAAAGCCCATTACATAAATATGAAATAAATGTCATACATAAGTATGACTACAATAAGAAAGCAAATTAAACTAACAAGAAGACACATAAACTTCTAAAGTAACATGAGGCTTCTAGATTTGCTTCCAACTTCAAAAGGGTTCCTAGTCATTTATTTGAGGAACTAAACATAACCATGTTTAGTTTGGGCTATTGTGTGGTGGAGGTGGTGGAAGGATGATGGGTCCTATGGGTGGTGTGAGAAGGTGTTCTAGGTATGAAAACCTAAAGCTAAGCTCATCTCTAAGGTTCATGATGAGTTCAAGGTTGTAGTTGCAACAAGGGCAACTCAAGGTGTGTGAGTGAAGGGGATACATGATTGGATGACCCATTAAATGTTGAGGTGATGGTGATAGAGAAGATGATGAGGTGTTGGTGGTAAGTTCAAAAGGTGATAAGGGTGATAGGGCTAGTGTGAGGGCTAAAGGTTGTGGTGATGGTGAAGATGATGGGGTGAAGGTTAAAGGTGTGTTGGTTCTAAAGGTTGTGGAGGATGAGGATGTTGGTTTGGTTGATGTTGCCTTGGATGGAGCATTGGGTGTAGTGAAAGAAGATGATGATTTGGTTGAGGCTATGGGTGTGTGTGTATCATCTTCATCATCCAAGGTAAGATCAATGAAAATTGTCTCTTTGGTGTTTGGTGAGATTTGTGATGTGTGAGTACTCTTGATCCATTGATCAATTTGAGTGGTTTCATTTGTTGGTTTAATGTATAATTTTTGCTTCTTGAATACCCTTGATCCCATGTTGGTGATATGGTGAGTGTGAAGGTGTAAGGATGGGTGTAAGGATGGCAATGCATAATGTTAGCTTAAATAGCCAAAACATAAGCATGCAAGTTTGAAATGTTGGATTTGAGGATTTGGGTGCATGGGAGTCAGGTTTTGGTTGCAGATTTTCTGGAAAAGATAGTCAAAAAGTGGAAGAGAATAGCAGTTTTCGTCTTCCAGAGGCACGGTACCATTAAAGGTGCTACGGCACCACTAAATTTAGTGGAGCCGTGGCCTATTTAATGGAGCCGTGGGCTCTTTTGACCTTCTTTCCAGGTCTGCAGGTTTTAGGCAGCCTAAATGGGGAAATTTCTGGGGAATCCATTGGCTGCAAATCTCAAAGCCTCAAATTACTAATCACATAGAATTCCTAAAGCTAGTTTCAACTAGCAACTAACATGATCATGTGATCATCTATGTATTTAGGCAACTATTAAGCATGCATGAATTCAAGCATTTTTAACATCTAGTGCATGTAATAAAATAAACTAACATGCAAGATAAAGCACCATGAGGATTAATTAACAAGAGAATTAATCATGTTCAAGTGTTAAAAGGAAATACATCAAGCAAGTTAATGTATTAAGCAACAATGCCACAAACTATTAGTAGTATTTTAATCATAATACTTATATTAATAATACTACTTAAGTTATTTCCATCTAATTCTTTCTTTTCCCCAACTTCTTAATTTTGTTCCCAAGCCCTTTTAGAGTCTTCCCAATAGACTTGAAACCCCCGACAGTTTGCTCATGCATCTCCACTTGTCTATTGTAAATTGTAGTTTGTTATCTCATCACTTGGGTTAGGTTGACCATCCCGTTTTCGGGGAAGGTTGTACGTCGATATGATGAGGTGTCAATGTTGTCAAAGTAGACGTCGGGAGAAGGAGAACATGTACAAGACGTTCCTTCTTCGTTCACCTCATCATCATCTGCATGCATGGGTTGAGATGATTATTCATGACTGAAGGAAGAGGATGAGAGAGGAATGTCGGAAGTGGATTTACGACCACGCTTGGACCCTTTGTCCTTACGTTGCTTTGTGCGACGTCGTGGTCCACCAAGAGGTTTCATAACCGAATTGACTAGGACATAGTCGACACTTTGGAGATTAGGAAAATGTTCCATGACCCAATGGAAGAGACGAGTAAGCAGCATACCATATGGCATGAGCTTATCCGAACGACTGTGAATATTGGCCATCCTTTTGACCATATAGTATGCGAGGTTATATGGTTCCTCGATACTAAGACAATATAGCATATGGGCGAGACTCGCGGAGACGTGATCACGGTTGCCCGCAAGGCTCAACACGTTCTCACGAAGAAGGAGTTCCCAACTTCTAAGGTCGGGAAGGAGTTCTTTGAGATAGATACGGTTTGGGTCAAGATGGACAATTGAACCATCACGCTTTTGATACGTGTGGACGACTCGAGGTGTTTGGATGACTTGTTTGATGGACTCGAGGTCGGGAATTTCAGTGCGATAGGCACCTACATCCTCAAGATTATAGAAGAGAGACTCAAGAGTATGGTCTTCAGTGTATGCACACTGACCATATGCAGGAACACCGAGAATTTGTCCAATCTCGGAGACAGACAGGATGATATTTTGGTTTTGAATCCAAAAATCAAGAAAAACATTACCATCATCATCAGTGAAGGTACGAACTCGACTGTAAAACTCGAGAACAAAACGAGGACAGACTTGATCGTTTATTTTGTATAAACAATCGAACTCGATAGAAGGAAAACAGACACGGATATTGTCTGTCGTGACATAGAGTGCATCGACTACACGCCCTTCGTGTATGTATCGATTTTGGACTTTTGCAAAATAAGCTCTTTGCTCATTAGGAATGTTTAGATTTTCAAGAGTATTAAGAATGTATGGTTTGGTATCTTGATAATCATTTCGAGGCATTGTTTGTCTACAAAAAAAATATTTTTGTATATGTTAGTTCATTGCATTTTAATGATTACACTTCTAGTGTGTGTGCCTAAATGCAAACAATGTGGAGGTACGGCAATCTCGACTCTAAAATTATCCTAAAGAGATTACCCAAATGCTCCTAACTTCACTTTTGCTCAATCAAATATGTCGAACAAGACATATCAATTATGTACTTTGAGCCATATTTGAGAGTTCATGTATGCATGCAAAAACGTTTTTAATTTGCATCAACAATGTATGAAAAAGGTTTCATGATCCTAGACTTGTGAGGTTTTTCGAAAAAATGATCGAATTGGGGTGTTTGGCAAATGCCTCAACATGGTGCTAATCAAGCTTTAAGATTGAAAAGCTTTAATGCAGAACGTTCCTAATCCAATTTTAATCATCCTAAACATGATTCCATTACAAATAATCAATCATAATCCGAATTTAGTGATTAATTTCGGATTAGGTTTTGCAACATAAATGGGTTTTTGGAAATCCTAGGTTTAGGGAATCATGTGAATACTACATTGTCTAATCCTAGTCTTAATTTCACAAGGGTTTAACTAATTTTGAAAATCCCCAATTCGGATTTATACTCAAGAACAAACCCTACACTCAAATTAAAAGAAAATAAGAGTGAATTATTTACAATTGATGATGTTGTGGTTAGGATTTGTTAATTCCAATGCCTCAATCTTGATTTGCAAGAGTTTAGTTGAATTATGGTGTTATGGTTCGATTATGACAGCAAGTGGAAGAGGTTTTGTGTGTTTGGAAAGTTTGTGCAGAAGAAAAGAGTGACCTGGCGCGTTTTTCAGATGCACGGCTCCACGGTTCCACTAAACATTAGTGGAGCCATGGCTCTTTAGTGGAGCCGTATGTCTGATGGTCCAGTTTTTCTTCTGTTTTGACTTTTGGCTGATTAATCTTACTTATTTAGTAAGACTTTTTGACACGAGGAAAGAAAAAAGTTTATACCTAATAAACTTTTTGACGAAAGATGATTAAATGGGATGACCGGAAATGACCTTAGTGTTTCCGAGGAAATTGACTAAGACGTCATTGGATGAGGATTTACTTCTAGTATTTCCCGTGAAATAAATAGAAGTTATGAGTTGTGTTTAGGAGGATGACTATAATATTTCCCATGAAATATTTAATTAGTCGGAGTACGCGACACAAGGAATGACTAGATATTTCCCGTGAAATATTCATGAGTCATGTGATGACTGAAAGATATGACTTAAAAAGTCATGAACGATTTGTAGAGAATGACTTCAATGTTTCCCGCGAAACTTTCGAGAGGTCATAGAAGAGATGAAAGGTTATGAGGTATGACGTGACGGATGACTTTAATATTTCCGAAGGAATATTCAAATAGTCATGAGCGGGATGAGAAGAATGACTTGAAAAGTCATATGACGAGACGCGATAAATGACGTTAATATTTCCAGTGAAATATTACGAAGTCATGGGATAAGGCTTAGGGAATAACTTGAAATTTCTAATGAAATATTCAAGAGTCATGAGTCGAGAATAGGATGGAAGTGTGAGATGACTTTAATATTTCCATAGAAATATTGAAATAGTCATGAGCGGGATATGAGGAATGACTTGGAAAGTCATATGATGAGACATGAGAAATGAAATTAATAATTCCAATGGAGTATTAAGAGGTCATTTGACGAGAATGTGAAGGTTAAGGTGAGAAGAAATACTTTTCAAAGAAAAGATTTCTCATTCGACGTTATCATGACGGAGGAGATGTCTTTCCACGGGGAGATGACGTACTTCGACGAGCTTCGTTCATGAGCAAACTATAGGGTTCCCGGACAAGTCTAATGGCATCTTGACTGCTACTCTTCGCAGGGAGTTGTCTCATCTATAGTGTTTGTTGTCATGCCTTTCCGGCGCTTGCGTACACGATTTCGGTCGTGGTGACAATAAGAGTAGTTTGTTTCTTGGGGAACCAAGATGTTTGTTAATCAACCTATGAAGGTACAAACATTACTCATTATGTTTCAACCCACATTAACTCTCACATTATCAGAGTTGGTATAGAAACATTTTCTACATCAATCTCCTCAAGATATCGAAATCTCAAGTGTATAGTATCTTTAATGTATGGTATGATACATTAAACACTTTGATGTAAGAAGTTTTGGGATACTTCTTACAAGTGGGCACAAAGCCAACACTATTCATGATAATGGGCCTACTTGCCGTTAGGTAAACTGCTTTACCTATTATGCCCCTAACCTAGTTGTATCCTCACACTCACCTTCTTCGTCTCTTGTGAGTTTCGCATTTGCGGATATGGGCGTTATTGTCAATAGAGACTATTACTTAAACTATGTATCTCATACATATAGTATACATAAGTTTACAGGGATACTTCATTTAGGCAAGATTAAATATGTACAAGGAAGGGAACTTGATTCACTCATCAATGCTTAATTCAAACTTGTCACGCATGATCTTCAAGCGATCATCGAACATTTCTGGACAAGATGAATTTGGCATGATGAGATGTGAATAGAGTTTCTGTGTTATAGTGCCTACCATGTTAGATTCTAACTACACATTTTCATGCCAAACATTACTACTAACAAAGGGTGTTTTAAGAAAGCGTACCTGTGCCTGAGGTGTTTGCTCTTAAAACTAGAAGACTAGGGTACCTTTGTTGAATGTTAAGCATGAAAGACACTACTTGACTATTGCGTCACCGGATATGCTTGATAACGCATCATACTCCTTTTTGTTGTACTCCAAAGTTTATTTACACTCATGTTTTCCTAGCAAAACAAATGTTCAAACATCTGGTCCCCAATATCTCATGGGTCCAAAGTTGTTAGAGTTAAACATCCTACGCATTTTTTGCATTAGTTTAGGATGTGAGAATGGAGGACACATTTCCCATGGTAAGTAACTTTGTGATGGACGATCATTCCAAGTTACGGGAAAGTTACTTGGATGATTTTGTCCTCTAAAGCTACCTCTCGGTAGAGGAGTTCTAGACCGAGGTTTGGGAGAGTTTACCTTTCTAGGTGGAGGAGTAGTTGACCTAGTGTCACGCTTTACAAATCCATGTTCGGGAGATGACAATGGTTTGTTAAAGCCTTTGGTTTCCTCTCTATTTGGAGTAGACACTCTAGTTTTATTTACAACTACTTGACTTGGTTTAGGACTTAAGTTACTTTTCAGAATTGACCCAGTTTTGTCCTTAGCACCACATGGTACCACGGTACCACTAAATTTAGTGGTGCCGTCCGTAGCTTTAATGGTGCCGTCACCTTCAGACATGGACTTTTCAGGCATTACAAATTTTACTTGTTTAGTACTACTTGTAGAAGCCTGATTTGGGTCAAATCCTAAACCCAAACGGTCATGTTCACTATATCTAATATTTTCAAGTATATCATTAAGCTTTTTAGTTCCTTCATCAAACCTAATGATTCTTAAAGCATTTTCTTTAAGTTTTTCATTTTCTACTTGAAGACTAATACATGACCCGCATCCTAAATCTACTTCCTTGTTTTTCTCAAGTCTCTTGACTTGATCATTTAGTTCTAAGACTTGTAGTTCTAGTTCTTTTAATTTTAATTTTAGCTTTGTGTTTCTACCTAAAATCTTAGTACTGACTACGCATAGTTTGTTGTATTCGTCATGTAATTCATTGTCATCTACTGACGAATTATTATCACTATAATAAGACGAGTCGGATTGTACCTCGGTAGAAGCTTGAGCCATTAAGCACGTTTCATCGTTAGGCTTCTTCTCTTCTTCTTCACCGCTATCACTCCAAGAACCTCCTACAAAGGCTCTTTGGTTGTTGGATTTTGGTGGCTTAGGACATTCTCCTATGAAGTGATTAGGATCTCCGCATCTAAAGCATCTCCTATCACTTGTCCCTTTTCTTTCATCATGATTTCTTTGGGATGACTTCTTCTCATCTCGAGATTGTCTAGGAAATCTACCTTTCCTCCTAAAGAACTTTCTAAAGTTCCTAACGGCTAGTGCGTACTCTTCATCTTCACTATCGGAACTCGAACATTCCTCATCACTAGACTCCTTCTTGGCTTTTAATGCTAGAGATCTAACTCTCTCGCTTTTGCCTTTGACAATGTCGGAATCCTTCTTGATGATCATCTCGTGAACTTTCAAGTTTCCTATAAGTTCATCGAGTGACAATGCCGCCAAGTCCTTTGAATCTTCTATGGCGGTGACCTTTGCTCTCCATTTAGGATGTAGAGCTCTAAGAAACTTCCTAACATAGTTCTTACTAGAATAACCTTCATCAAGAGCTTTAAGACTAGTGATAATAGTATTAAATCTAGCAAAAGCATTGTCTATTGACTCATCCTCCGAAATGAAGAATTGTTCATATTGTTGAACAAGAAGATCTATCTTATTCTCTTTGACTTGGTTATTACCTTGGTGAGTGACTAACAAAGTTTTCCTAATGTCTTTTGCCGTATTACACATAAAAATTCTTTCAAATTCCTTTTTAGGCAAAGCATTATAAATCATCATTTTAGCCTCATTATTTTTGGCTAATTTTCTTTTAAGTTCATCACTTTGTTTATCATAAGAAACTATTTCATCCTTTTTAGTCTCCGGATTCTTTTGAATAGGTTGAAAGTCACCCTCGGTAATAACATGCCAAAGATCAATGTCTTTTGATTTCACATACGTTTCGAATCTTGTTTTCCAATAAATAAAACAATCGGTTTCGAAAAGTGGTGGTCTTTGCATAGATTGCCCTTCTAGATATTTGTCGGAATCCATTGATCGGTTCAAGCTTTAAAATACAATATACTTTAAAAAACTTGACTGACGTGGCTCCTGATACCAATTGTGGGAAACTAGAAGGGGGGTTGAATAGTTTACCGGTTTAAAAACTTCTTTTAAAAATCTTGTTTTAAAAGTATGCTATTGAAAACTTTGATTCGAACTCTATATGTAATCAAACAACACCAATATGAACTACAAACTAAGCTACATAAAAATAACAAATAAAAGTAAAGAGTAGAGTTGGAAAGATCAAACCGAGACAGAGGATTTATAGTGGTTCGGCTACGAAGCTCTTCTTCGCCCTACTCCACACCCGAGTACCACACTCGATAGTTTCAAACACTATATCAACAACCTCCCTTCAGGCGGAGAAAACCGTACACGTCGCTTATCCTATTTCCGACACTAAGCTAGATGTCGAGTGCTAATCTTAGCTAGCACCAATCTACCAAGGTCCACGTGACCAAACACACAAGCCCAATGGCTTCAAGAGATCACCAAGATCTCAACACGATCACAATGATCAACACTCACTTCACTCTACTTGACTAACACTAACCTAATGACCCTTGATCTTCTTGATCAATCACACAAGCCCAATGGCTTCAAGAGATGTTCATTATCTCTATAGATCACACTTGATCTTCACTCTCACTCACAAAAAGAAAATATAAACTTGATGTATGCTAAGACACAACAAGGTTGTAACAAGTGTTACAAAAACCTATCAACTATAACTCTAGTATCTTCTTGATTACTTGAGTTCTTCTCTTGCCAATGAAGAGGGATGACAACACCTTGTATCAACTTGGATACTTGTGTTCTTCTCTTGCTAGTGAAGAGGTATGAAGAGGATCACTTGAAGGATGATTGGATCACTCTTGAAACAAAGAAAAACTAATCTAATTGACCCTAAGAAGTGAAAGGTGTGAGAGGGTTTTACTAAGGGATTTTTCTGTGTGTGAAGGGTGCCTAAAACTGTGAAAGAGGTGGGTATTTATAGGCAAAGAAAATCTGAACGTTACAATTCAAAATGGTACGGACGGCTCCACTAAATGACCCACGGCTCCGTTAAATTTAACGGTACCGTGGAGCCGTGGTAGACTAGGACGCTCCAAATTTGTCTTTTCTGGTGAAAACTTATTTGGGGAAGGTTGGAGCTGATTTTGGGGGGAAAAATAGCTGTTGTGATTTTCAAACTTATTTTTCCATTAAAACATTTCTTAATATTTCAAAAATAATTTGTCATGTGTAATTTTGAAAAAATGTTTTGTCCCATTTAAAATGTGAATTTTCAAAACATGAATTCACTTCTTTGATCACTAGTTCAAGTTGTAACTTTGTTCAAGAGTGATTTGCGTAGAAACGGGATCTTCCGATTAAAAACTTGTTAACGTTAATTTTAACGTAACGTGAGTTCACATTTTGTCATCCTCAAAACGTGAAGTAATCGAAAGATATAAATAACGTTTTTAGAACATTATTTGCATCAACAGGTTGAGTCGAGAGAGAGTTGATCATTGCGATCTTGTGAGATCTTGGAGATCTCTTGAGTCTTGTGTGTTGAGTGTGTGAAGTAGAAAGGATCAAGTAGATCGTGGTAGATTGGTGCTAGCTAAGATTAGCACTCGACATCTAGCTTAGTGTCGGAAATAGGATAAGCGACGTGTACGGTTTTCTCCACCTAAAGGGAGGTTGTTGACATAGTGTTTAAAACTCTCGAGTGTGGTACTCGGGGAGTGGAGTAGTGCGAAGAAGTGCTTCGTAGCTGAACCACTATAAATCCTTTTGTCCCGGTTTGATCTTTCCATCTCTTCTCTTTACTTTCATTACTTATAATTTGTTAGTTTGGTGTGTAGTTCATATTGGTGTTGATTGATTGCACATAAGACTCGAATCAAAGTTTTTCGAAGCAATGTTTTTCGAAGAAGATTTAAAAACCGGTAAATCTATTCACCCCCCCCTTCTAGTTTTCCACAGATCTTTTAGAAGCTAGGTGCAAAAAGTTATTACCGTGGGTTATAAGCTTCATCACGTTAACTTTTATTTTATAATATTTTGATAACACAAATTTTGAAAAGCATTCTCTTTAACTATAAGACTCCATTTGGTTTGCGAAATCTTCAAGATTTTAAAAGAATTAGAATCTGATTCGATTCCTTAATGTATTTGGTTGCCAAATGGAATGTAATGGAAATCCTTCGACACCCCGTTTAAGTGAAATTCAACATTTCATGACAAAATAGGAGGAATATTTACAATTCCATACAATTCATTATATTTATCATCAAAAATCAATTATTATTATTATTATTATTATTTTATTATTATTATTATTATTATTATTATTATTATTATTTTTTAAATAAATAATAATTCATTAATCATAATAAAGTTTACATAAAGTTGGATGGGAGTCTAGACACAAGTTGTGCTCCCACTCCCTTCTGAATACAAAAGCTAACTCTATGAAAAATAAAAACACCACTTTTAGAATTATTTGAGTTACTGTTGGCAATAGACTTAATGCGAGAAAGTGTGTTCAAAGCCTCTGTGTCAAATTCTCCGAACGTAGAAAAAGCAAACGGAACAAACTTGTATCCATTGTCCACACATTTGGATGCATACTTTCTATTTTTCTTCTCCACCGCATTGCGCAAGGCTACTCCAGGAGCCCATGAAGCCGCCCCACTACCAGCAAATGGAGAGATGCCAGTCACATCTAAGCATGCATCTTTCCCTTGAAGCCAATTAAATAATAACAAGTCTGGAGGTCGTAGCTCCTTCCCATCCTCCGAAAGGAACCCCATAGGAGCCTCCTTGCGCACCATGATCCCAAACTTAGAGCATATATCAATGATGAACTCAAATAAGTACATTTTATTATCATCATTTATCCTATTTATTTGACTTGTATTATTATATTATATATGAGAATCGATACATTAATGTTTACTTTAGTAATTCTCAGGTAAAAACAAGCATTATGTGAAACTTGGCGATTTTGGACTAATTATGGAGCAAAACAAGCGAGATGTCAAAAGTCTACTGAAATCCAGAAGATGCGCCGTATCTCACTCAACAAATGCGACGCAATATCATACTTAGATGAAGTCGAAGACCATTGCCTGACTTTGAAGAATGCGCCGCATGCAATTCTGTCATGCGCCGCATATGAAACTTTGGTCAAAGAAGAAGATCAAGCTCGTTCTACTCCAGATACGCCGCAATATACTTCTAACATACGGCGTATCACTATCAAGATTTCACCAGTTACAATCCAAGACAGCTAGAGTACATGCGCCGCATACAAAGATCAAGTTACGCCGCATCTGAAGACGGTGTACGAATATTCCATAATATATTAATCTTGGACCCCACGCGAAGTTAAGACAATGCGCCGCATCTATCAACTCAATGCGCCGCATCGATCCCTCAGACAGAAACTATAAATACCCCAAGGTCAGACGAATTTAAGAGACCTTTTGTATAACCCTAGAGCCGAATCCAGACGACCAAGCAGCACAAGACACACCTCAAACAAAGATACAAAGCTGTAAGAAGGTCCTGCATGTATTCAATTCATTATGTAGTTTTGTTTTATTGTTTTAGTACGCTTTAATTCATCAGGATTGATGGGCTTGTGTCATGTGACTACGGAAGATCATGCACTCCCTTAATATTGCTTTCCCATTAATTAAAGTTTATATGTTGATGTCTTTGGTGACTTTTATTAGTGCATTGATAACCTTTGTGTCTAGCTGAGTCTTGCTTGGGTCGCCATGCCCCTTCCTCACCTATTTATTCTAGCGTCTCTAGAAAAGTAGGATAGACATAAGTAATCATTAAGGGTTTACTCGCCGATAAGATTAGAGCCAACGAGAAAGGTTTAATTATATACACTTCATATAAAACTAGCAATAAAACAAGTGACAAGCTATTTAATTATCAGGACAGGTCTTCTTATTGTCTCGAGTATCTATCTGTGTACGTGTGTGCTAATCGCTGATTCGTACTCATTAGTTTAGTTTTCTATTTAATTATAACCAAACTGTGCCAGTCTCTCAGGCTGAACCCCCTTGCGTTAGATTAGGTTGTATAACTAACTTAGGATATTAAAATACTGATTAGAATAACTAGATAATACGTTCCACTCTTAGTGATCGACACTCTGCTTACCATTATATTCATACTGACCGGGTACACTGCTCGTTAAGTGTGTGTGTTATTGATAAGTCGGCTAAATAATAAATTTAAAACTTGAGTAGGCATTAATACTGCTAAACCGCAACGACACATCACTCGCATCAAGTTTTTGGCGCCGCTGCCGGGGAGTGAATTGTTATTATCTGTTAATTTGATTAAGTATTTTAATTAGGTTTTTCTTTTTAGTTTTTTTTTAGATTCTAACCACTAACCCTGTTGTATATTAGTTAGATTGCATTCATTGTATAATTTGCATATTTACTGTTTTTGTGTGTTTTTGTTTTCTGTAATTTTTGTTTCTTTTTGTTTGTTTTTATTTTTGTTTTTCTTTTTTCTGCATTCTGCTGTCGTTGTATTGTGCTGATACAAACGATACGGCGCATCTGTTTTCACAGATACGGCGTATTGCGTTTAATTTTTATAAAATACAACGCGTTTAATAAATTCGAGTACGACGCATCTTTCCCCAAGATACGGCGTATTCTGTTTTTAATAAGAAATTTCTCTAAACGCTAACGCCATACGACGCATCTGTTTTAACAGATACGGCGTATTTTCTATTTAAATTAAAAATAGTTTTTCGAATTATTAAACAGAAGCGACGCATCAATCTTTATCGATACGGCGCATCTACTAAATCAAAAATCTTGTATTTTGAAACGTAACGAAAATACGGCGCATTAGCTTTTGTTAATACAACGCATTTAATTTTAATAAATATAATCGATTTTTGATAATTTAAACTTGATACGGCGAATTCTAATTCATAAGCGGTGTATCTGTTTTCTGAATAAAAGTCTGATTAAATTTTAACGTAATAAGATACGGCGTATCCAACTTTCTGGATACGGCGCATCGTTTGCAGATATCAGCAACTTTTATTTTTCGTATTCCGTTTTCGTTGTTAATTTTCTGATATCATACTTTCTTGAACATACCCTACTGATGCTTTTGTGATGATTTCAGGAAGTGCATGACTAGGAATTCAACTAAGAACTTGATTAAACCTTTCGAAGATCCTGAACGAGCCTTACATTCGCTTAAAAGGCTTTTTAACACAAAAAGCTTTGAAATTTCAAGTTCGTTCGAGCTTGATTACTTTTCTGAAGAGAAGGAGAAAGAAGAAACATAAACTGTTGGGAATAAAATTCTCAAGTCAAAGAGCCTGCCAGATGAAGTATTAAGCTGGCTAGTTGATTTTGAAGAAGTTGAAGATAATCTAACAGTACCTTCTGGGTGAGAAGGTACTGCTAGTTAAAGAAGGTCCTGCCAAGTTGAAGGTCAAGTTGATAGATATTTATTTGTAGATATTTTAGTTGTATTATTAGTCTTTGTACAATGTAACACGTTAAGTATAAGTAGTTCAGTCTTCCATGTTGTGCAGAAGATAATACTGAGTGATTTACATTGAAAGTTGTAATTAGTAGGTTAGAAAAGTCCAAGTATCTTATTATAATACACAACTTGACAACTTGTAAAAGGGTTCCTTATCCTATAAAAGGAACCCTTAGTCACCACCTTTCATATATCTCTTGAACTAAAGACTTTGTAATATCCTGAAACAAAACAACCTCTCTAGTAACTTAGTTACAAATTCACAAATCCTTTAACAAATCAAAGATTCAAGGTTACCTTTGTAATCCTGGTGATAGTTTAGATCACCCGTATTATTTCATAAATAATATTGAATCGTTTTGTGTTATTCAAGTTGTGTTCATTGTTCATTATAACTCACGTTTGCTTGTTTACCACCTTTGTTCCTTTAAGTGTGTTATAGTAAATTCCGCGTACTACATCACATTCATTCCTAAATATCTCAAACACATTATTAAGATCAACATCCCAAGTGTTTGTATAATCCTTCACAAGTGGTATCAGAGACAGGTTGATATTTACGATTTAAAAGAACAATGGAAGTTGAACACATTCAAACCAATGTTGCTGCAAAACTTCCATTACTCAAACAGAATGAGTTTGATATGTGGAGACTGAGGGTAGAGCAATATTTCCAAGTGCAAGACTATGCACTTTGGGAGATTATTGAAGAAGGAAACTCATTTAAACCTACAATCACCACCTCCACAGTAAACGATGCAATAGTAACGAATGTGCAAGTGAACCCAACAACCGCAGAAGAAAGAATCCAAAAGAGAAATGATCTTAAAGCCAGGAGTATGCTTCTCATGACTATTCCAAATGACCAGCTTTTGATCTTCAACAAGTACAAATGTGCTAAAACCCTTTTTCAAGCTATTGTGGCTAGATTTGGTGGAAATGATGCCACCAAGAAAACTCAGAAAACTCTCCTCAAACAACAGTTTGAAAACTTTACAGCCACAACAAATGAGTCTTTGGACAACATGTTCAATAGACTACAAAAGCTTTCAAGTCAGTTAGCCATTCATGAAGTGCTGATATCTCAAGAAGACTTAAACTCCAAATTCCTTAGGAGTTTACCCTCTGAATGGGCCATGCATGTCATTGTCTGGAAAAACAAACCAGATATTGATCAAATGAGTCTTAATGATCTTTACAGCAACTTCAAGATAGTAGAGCATGAAGTGAAGAAATCTACTAGTTCAAGCTCAGGGAATATGGCCTTTGTATCATCTCCCAGCACCTCAAGGATAGTAGATGAAGAAAAATATGGTAGAGAAGAAGGTACTGCCAACACAAATTTTGGTACTGCCAATACTTCTAGCAGTACCAAAACAATTCTAGATGAAACAATTGGTTGTGCTTTCCTGACATCACAACACAATGGTTCCATATTGACTTTTGAAGATATTCAAGAGATCAATGATGATGATCTTGAGGAAATGGACATAAAGTGGCAACTTTCACTTCTTAGCATAAGGGCTAAGAAATTACTGATGAGGACTGGAAAGAAGATTACCATAAATGGTAATGAGCCTGCTGGGTATGACAAGACTAAAGTGGAGTGCTACAACTTCCACATGAAGGGTCACTACTCAAGAGAGTGTAGAAGACCAAAGAAGCAGGATGATAAGGGAAGAGGTTATGAGAACAAGAACAAAGGAAGCTTTGAGAACAAGAGCAAAGCTGTGGAAATCACTGAGCCTAAGGCTATGGTAGCTATTGATGGGCTGGGTTTTGATTGGAGCTTTATGGGTGAAGAGGAGTCAACTTCAGATGAAATGGCTTTAATGGCTTTCTCCAATCCTGAGGTACAAATTACTAAATGTTCTAATACTTGTAAAGTTTTTGAAGAATTAGAAACTTTAATAAAACTTTATGATGAACTGAAAGTAGAACAGAGAAAAACTCATCAAGACCTAGTTAATCATAAGTGTGGTATGGCCAAACTTGAGAAGCAGATAATCCACTTTAGGGAAAATGAACTCACTTTTTCTGACACAAAAGGCATTCTTAATAGGGAAATATTTTTGAAAGATGCTGAAATAAACCTGTTAAGAACTGAGTTTGCTAAAGTGAAATTGGCAAAGGATAATATTCAACTAACTGTTACCACATTAGAAACTGCTTCTGACTGTACAAGAAGCATAGTTGAAAATCAAATGAACAAGAGAATCAAATCTGGGATAGGATACAAGACTTGTCCACCTCCTTACAGAGGAATCCCCTGTCCCCCAGGTTTAGATCTTGCAGAATCAGGTTTACATGAATTCACCAATAAACCACTAGATAAACCTGTAGAGAAAAGTGAACCTTTTGAGAGTGCTAGTGTTGCTTCACTCTCTAACAAAAAGGTGCTCACTGATAAGAGCTCAGATGCTCCAATTATTGAAGATTGGACATCTGATGATGAGGAAAAAGAGACTGTTTGAAACAAAGGAAACAAAGTAGGACCACCCAGTCCTAAAAATATAGAGATTAAGACAAAGGCTAAAACTGTTCTGAAAACAGTTGAATGTTGTGTTAAGTGTAATAGAAAACCTAGAGGTAGCCAGAGAAATTGGAACAATCTTAAGTCACACCAACTTGGTGATGATTTTGTTATGTACAATAAGGCCTGCTATTACTGTGGTAGTTTTAATCATACTCATGCTTATTGTAACAACTGGGTTTCTAGGAGTACATCAAGGTCTAAACCAAATGGAACAAACCCCAGAAAAAGTTTTGTGAAGTCTAACACACCAAAAGTTAATCATACTGTTAGACCAAATAAGCCTGTTAACTCAAAACCAACTACTAAGGGTGCAAGAAATGCTTTCAAACATGCACCAAGAGTTGTGAAAAGTCCCATTGAACGGAAATCTGTGGTTAAAACACAAGATTGAGACCAAAACCAAAAGGTCCTGCTAGACAAGGTACTGCTAGACCAAATGGTACTGCCAAAATTAATACTATCAGACCAAGGACCACAAAATGGGATAAAAGGGAAAATGCTGTTAAGTCCTCAGCATGTTGGATATGGAGACCACTCCAATCAAAAGTTGCATCAACAGTCCTAAAGAGGTTTGATTACATTGATGCAAGAGGCAAACCCAAGTCAGTTATGGCTTGGGTACCCCAAGGAAACTAATATGTTTATATATGTGCAGGAACATTCAAATGATATTGCTGATAAAGGATATGTAGATAGTGGATCTTCAAGGCACATGACAGGTAACATGTCTTACCTCACAAACTTCAAATCATTTGATGGAGGATATGTTACCTTTGGGGGAGGAATCAAAGGAAAGATTACTGGTAAAGGTACAATCAAAACCAGTAAATTAGATTTTGAAAATGTGTACTTTGTAAAAGAGCTTCAGTTTAATCTCCTCAGTGTCTCACAAATGTGTGACAAAAAGAACAATGTTCTCTTTACTGACAATGAATGTATGGTTCTTTCTCCTGATTTTAAAATTCCTGATGAAAGTCAGATTCTTCTTAAAATCCCAAAAAAGAACAATATGTACAGTGTTGATTTAAAGAACATTGATCCTAAGGAGAGTTTAACTTGTCTAGTAGCAAAAGCCTCATTGGATGAATCTATGCATTGGCATAGAAGGCTTGGTCATATAAACTTTAAAACAATCAATACAATTGCAAAATATGATTTGGTTAGAGGTTTACCCAAAAAGATTTTTCAAAATGATCAAACCTGTGTTGATTGTCTTAAAGGCAAACAACATAGAGCTTCTTGTAAGCCCAAGACCCATAACTCAATTTCTCAAGCTTTATGCATGCTTCATATGGACCTTTTTGGTCCTACTTCTGTGAGTAGCTTGAATGGTAAAAAATATTGTCTTGTAGTTACTGATGATTACAGCAGATTTTCTTGGGTTTTCTTTTTAAGATCTAAGCATGAAACTAGTGAGATCCTTAAGTCTTATATAACTGAGGTAGAAAACCAAGCTGATAAGAAAGTGAAAGTAATTAGATGTGACAATGGGACCAAATTTAAGAATAGGGTTATGGATGATTTTTGCAAAGAAAAAGGAATAAAAAGAGAATTTAGTGTAGCTAGAACCCCACAGCAAAATGGAGTAGCAGAAAGGAAAAATAGAACACTAATAGAGGCTGCTAGAACAATGTTAGTAGACTCTAAGTTGCCTATTTCATTTTGGGCTGAAGCTGTAGGTACTGCTTGTTATGTGCAGAACAGGGTTCTTGTGATTAAACCCCATAAAAAGACTCCTTATGAACTTTTCTTTGGTAGAACACCATCTTTAAGTTTTATGAGACCTTTTGGATGTCATGTCACTATTCTCAATACCAAAGATCATCTAGGCAAGTTTGAAGGAAAAGCTGATGAAGGCTACATGATAGGGTATTCTTTGCAAAGTAAGGCCTATAGAGTGTATAATAGTTGCACTAGGCTTGTGGAAGAAAATCTGCACATAGAGTTTCAAGAGAAACTACCAAATGTTAAAGGCATTGGGCCAGATTGGATGTTTGACATTGATAGGCTTTCAGAATCTATGAATTATGTGCCTGTTGCAGGTACAAATACTAATGATAATGCAGGTTTTGAAGACAATGTTGAAACAGCTGAAGATCAAGATTACATCTTGATGCCAATTTGGAAAGGATTGGATTTATCTTCAAGTCATGAAGAACTTTCAAATACAACAAATGAAGGTGTTGAAGATGATCATGGAACTCAAGGTCAAGAGAATCAAGAAAGTAGTGCAAATAAAAATGGTACTGCTAGTTCACCAGATGGTACTGCCAGTTCACAAGTTGGTACTGCTGAACCATTAAATGTTCAATCAGATGATTCTTTGCCAGAAAATGTGGGGATTGGCAATCTTCCACTTACCTATGAAGTTCCTACAACACACAACACAAGAATTCTCAAAGATCACTCCATTGATAATGTGATTGGTAGCATTGATTCTGGTGTTAGAACAAGAACTCAAGTCTTATCTTCAGACCAAGAAGGGTTTATCTCATCTATTTATGAAGAAAAGAATCATGAAGTTGCCAACATATGCCTGTTTTCATGTTTTCTCTCACAGGCTGAACCCAAAAACATTAACAAAGCCTTAGATGATCCAAGTTGGGTTGAAGCAATGCAAGAAGAGCTTCTTCAATTCAAACTTCAGAAGGTTTGGAAACTGGTTGATTTGCCCAAAGGTCACTGGGTAATTGGAACCAAATGGGTGTTCAGGAATAAGAAAGATGAAAGGGGGATTGTGATCAGAAACAAAGAAAGATTGGTGGCCCAAGGGTATACTCAAGAAGAAGGGGTGGATTATGAAGTGGTTTTTGCTCCAGTTGCAAGACTTGAAGCAATAAGGCTATTCTTGGCCTATGCTTCTTTCATAGGCTTCACTGTTTACCAAATGGATGTCAAGAGTGCCTTCCTGTATGGTACTATTGGAGAAGAAGTGTATGTTTCTCAACCTCCAGGCTTCATTGATGCAGAGTATCCAGACAAGGTGTATAGAGTTACCAAGGCTCTTTATGGTTTACACCAAGCTCCTAGGGCATGGTATGAAACATTGGCTTTCTATTTATTGGAAAATGGATTTCAAAGAGGCAAGATTGATCCAACTTTGTTCATCAAAAGAACCAAGAAAGACATCTTGCTGGTGCAAATTTATGTTGATGACATTATCTTTGGATCCACAAACCAAGAGTTGTGTGTAGAGTTTGAAAAACTTATGCATAGTAAGTTTGAAATGAGTTCCATGGGGGAACTTACTTTCTTTCTGGGTCTCCAAGTGAAACAATCAAATGAAGGCATATTTATCAGCCAAGATAAGTATGTAGCAGAGATCCTGAGGAAGTTTCAGTTTGCAGATTCTAAGGTTGCAAGTACACCAATGGATTCAGAAAAGGGGTTACTCAAGGATGCTGAGGGTGAAGATGTGGATTTGCACAATTACAGATCAATGATTGGGTCCTTGATGTACCTTACATCATCAAGACCAGATATCATGTTCCCAGTGTGTGTATGTGCAAGGTTTCAAGTAAATCCCAAAGTTTCTCATCTCACAGCAGTCAAAAGGATCTTTAGATATCTCAAGGGTCAACCTAGGTTGGGTCTATGGTATCCAAGGGAATCATCTTTTGACTTGGTGGCTTATTCTGATAGTGACTATACTGGTGCAACCCTAGACAGAAAATCCACAACTGGTGGATGTCAATTTCTTGGCTGCAGACTCATATCATGGCAATGCAAGAAGCAAACAATGGTGGCCAACTCTACAACTGAAGCAGAATATGTTGCTGGTGCAAGTTGTTGTGGGCAAGTGCTTTAGATCCAAAATCAATTACTTGACTATGGGAACAATTTTCTTAACACCATTATTTACATTGACAATAGCAGTACTATATGTATCATTAAAAATCCAGTTCAACATTCAAAAACAAAACACATTGAAATCAGACACCATTTCATAAGAGATTGCAATGAGAAAAGGTTAATACAAGTTGTCAAAATTGATTATGAAAAGAATTTTGCAGACCTTCTCACCAAAGCTTTTGATTTAGGTAGATTTAAATACCTGGTAGGAGGTATTGGAATGATTAATCTTTGAAAAACATGTGTTTTTGTACATAAAATTAATGGTACTGGCTCTTAAACATGGTACTGCTAGTTAGTAAAAAAGGTACTGTCAGTTCATAATTGGTCCTGCTAGTATAAACTTTGCTCTGTTTTGTTCATCTTGATAATTAAATGTTTACAATGCTATAAAACAAGTGCTTTGCACTCTGTTCTTTTGGTCTGCAACTAACAAATTTCAGGTTGATAACAAAACAAGAAATCTTCCAAACAAAGGGGGAAATAAAAGTTATTTATATCTCAGGGGAGGTAATAATCTCAGGGGAGGACATTATAGCCCAGAAAAGGAAGATAAATCAATAAATGGAAGGAGAAGACAAGAGCATACAAGATGATGTAGAGGTTGAAAATGATAAGACTAGATCATATATTCAGAAGGGATGAAGCATTCCTAAAGGAGAAAGTTCTATCTAGATCATTATGTTTGTTCATCACTTGCAAAGGCATGCTGATAGATGATTTCACTTGTTGAAACAAGCATCCAAGATACACAGCATCATTGCCTCTTATAATTCCTCCATCCAAGGAAATTGCACCATCTTTAGGTCAATGTGGAAATGGTATTCAGTTCACCAAGTTTTACAAACTTAAGAACTGGCTAGTCCATAAGCAAACGGCTTTTGGTAAAGACACATCAAATCCGTTGATGGTTGATAGTTTACCAAAAACTATATGGTATTTAACTAACCATACTTTACAGTAAATAGTTGACTAGTCCATAAGCAAACGGCTTTTGGTAAAGACAAATCAAATCCGTTGATAGCTGATAGTTTGCTAAAAACTATAAGGGATTTTTTCTAAAATTTCAAAGATACTGCCAAGTAAAATTTACTTTCAAAGGTACTGGTAGTTCAAATTTTGGTACTGGTAGAGTAAAATGGTACTGCTAGATAACCGTTGAGTCTGTCAGTTAAAATTATAGCCGTTAGGTCTGGTAGTTAAAATTAGCCGTTGGGGTAATTCTGTAAATTTCTGATGTTATATTATATTATATTTCACATATAAAAGATCTTTTTAACCGCCTCTTCATTTACTTATTATAAATTTTCTTATTGTCGGTTAAAAGTAAATCTCTCATACATATCTTTCATCAGTCCTTATCACAATTAACTCTCACCTTTCATCTTCTGCCAGTACCACAATCAAATCCCACCATCCTAATCCAAATTTTCCTTAACTTTCACCATGGCTAATCTAAATTTTGTTAAACGTCACAATCAGTTAGCATTTTTGGAAAAGTCTGAGGATAATGAATCTTTTCATCAAATAGTGGACTTTCTAAATGATTCTTACATCAGGTTTGCTTTACTTGTAAATCCCACTATTTATGAATCACAAATTTTACAATTTTGGAAAACGGCTAAAGTTAAAACTTCTGAAAATGAGGACCAAAAGATAAAAGCCAATGTGGATGGCAAGACCTTGACTCTTACCGAGCCATCCATTAGAAGACATCTTCGATTGGATGATTTAGATGGTATTAGTCAATTGCCTGATACTGAACTTTTTGAAAATTTGGAAAGAATGGGGTATAATGTTGATTCTACTAAACTCACTTTTCTTAAAAAGCATTTTACCCCACAATGGAGATTCTTGATCCATACAATCCTTCATTGTTTAAGCCAAAAGAAAACCTCATGGGAGCAGTTTAGTGGTAACATGGCTACAACTCTCATTTGCTTGGCAACAAACAGAAAATTCAACTTTTCAAAACATATTTTTGAAGGATTGGTTAAAAATGTAGATAGCCAAACAAAGTTTTTGATGTATCCCAGATTTATTCAATGCATCATCATAAAATCAAAACATTTGTTACTTCCCCCACACTCTCCTTATGAAACACCAAAACTTTCACATAAGGTGTTTTCAAATATGAAAATTGGTTTTAATGGGGAAGAAATACCACTTTTTGAGGAAATGTTACCACAACATGCTGAAGAACCATCCCCATCATCTGAATCACCATCATCAAGTTCTTCACCTGGTTACATATCACCATCTCATCATTCATCACCAATCCCATCACCAATACCATCTGTAACAACACCATCACCATCATATCATGTATCACCATCCCAATCAACTCAACATCAAAGTCTGGATTCTCAGACTTTGAAGGAACTAAAGGAGAAAGTGCAGCTCTTGGAAAATGCTCTTCAAAGTCAGAACACAAAATTTTCTAAGATCAACACCAAGCTAGTTAAGAAGGTTAAGAAATTGGAGAATGAAGTGAAGATGCTGAAGGGTAAAAGATCTTCAAAGTTGGTTTTATCTAGTTCTTCAAGTTCTGATGCAGAAAGCTTGGTCTCTCTTCCAAAAATGGGAGGATGGGTAGTTCTGAAGGTGAAGAGGAGGCTCAATTTCAGTTTCATGAAGGAACTTAAGTATATGATGAAGAGCCTGCTGGTGCAGGGCAAGAGCCTGTTAGTGCAAAAGAGCCTGCTGAAGCAGAGCAAGAGCCTGCTAGGATCGAAAGGCTGTTGGCTATGGATTATAGAGGTACTGCTCAAAATGTTTACAAAAGAAAGAGGGAATCACAGCCTCAAGGGGGTTTGTTTGTTCAAGGGAGGTTATTTATTGCTGATGAGCAATCTGCTGCTCCAAGTCAAGAACCAACACCAAAAGATAAAGGCAAGCAAATTATGGTTGAAGATGAACCTAGGCCCAAAAGGTTGAAGAAAAGAGAGCAAGTACAGATGGCCTTAGATGAGGAAGTCTCCAAAAAGCTTCATGAAGAAGAAATGCAAAAATCTTTAGAAGCTTCAAGACTACTTGCAGAAATGCAAGAACAAAAGGATGCTGCTCAAACTCTTCTTGACACTCAAGCTGCTCAGGAAACATTTGATGCACAGATGCAATGGATTATTGCCAATGATCCAATTGTGAGAGGTCAAGCTTCCATAATTATGGATGACAAGAATCTTAACACTGAAGAGAAAACAGCAGAGCTTGAAAATTTTATCAACAAAAAAATATAAAGAAGCAGCTCTGGATGATATTTTTCAAAAGATTCAAGAAAGTCAGAAAAGAGGTTTTAAGGTGGGTTCATCTGAGAAAGATCAAGTGATTTTCATGAAGAGGTTTCTAAGAAGTCAAGCTAATTGGACTGAATATCAACTGAAGAAGAAATCTCCTGATGAAATCTACTTCCTTTATCTTAATGCCTATAAGACATGCTACTTCAAGATCCCATCTGATGCTTAACCTTCAAAGAAAAAGAATGGTGATCAAAAGAAACAAGAAGCAGAATTGGATCCAGAACAAGTAAGTAAAATGATAATTGCTTTACCAACAATTATACATGCTGATCCAATTAGGTCTAGACACCCTATTATAGATTGGGAGATTCACCATGATAGATCAGGAAAGGCATGGAAGATAACCAGGGTTGGGAATCAAACTGCCATTTTCAAAAATTTTGAAAATCTGATAAGGGCATGTGATAGAGCTGATTTAGAAGAGTTGTGGAATCTAGTTCAAATCAGGCTAAACACTAAGCATAAGACTGATGTTAAGGAACAAGAACTTTGGGTAGAGTTCAATAGGATGTATGATCCTGATCCACAGGATGTTCATTGGAAGTTTCCATATCATGATCCTACCACCACATGGGAATTCCTAAGTCTTAGCAGTGTGCATCATCTTTTTACACAAAGTGGGATTGAACTCTTTATGTTGGCTGAAAAAGTGTATCCACTGAGCTATGAAGTTCTTACAACAATGATTTCCAAGAGGTTAAGGTGTGATAAATATGAAGAAAAGTCAGAAGTTGTTCAAAGTTTGTTGATGAACATTTTTGAACAATGTGAAAGAAAAAGGAAGAATAGAGAGTAAAATTTTTTGGAAGAGTTCCCTCAGATCCTCAAGGTATGGATTTTATTCATAAGAAACTTGTGTATTTTAAAGGGAATAACAAGTTTAGGGGAGGATTGTTAGGAATAAAATTCTCAAGTCAAAGAGCCTGCCAGATGAAGTATTAAGCCGGCTAGTTGATATGGAAGAAGTTGAAGATAATCTAACAGTACCTTCTGGGTGAGAAGGTACTGCTAGTTAAAGAAGGTCCTGCCAAGTTGAAGGTCAAGTTGATAGATATTTATTTGTAGATATTTTAGTTGTATTATTAGTCTTTGTACAATGTAACACGTTAAGTATAAGTAGTTCAGTCTTCCATGTTGTGCAGAAGATAATACTGAGTGATTTACATTGAAAGTTGTAATTAGTAGGTTAGAAAAGTCCAAGTATCTTATTATAATACACAACTTGACAACTTGTAAAAGGGTTCCTTATCCTATAAAAGGAACCCTTAGTCACCACCTTTCATATATCTCTTGAACTAAAGACTTTGTAATATCCTGAAACAAAACAACCTCTCTAGTAACTTAGTTACAAATTCACAAATCCTTTAACAAATCAAAGATTCAAGGTTACCTTTGTAATCCTGGTGATAGTTTAGATCACCCGTATTATTTCATAAATAATATTGAATCATTTTGTGTTATTCAAGTTGTGTTCATTGTTCATTATAACTCACGTTTGCTTGTTTACCACCTTTGTTCCTTTAAGTGTGTTATAGTAAATTCCGCGTACTAAATCACATTCATTCCTAAATATCTCAAACACATTATTAAGATCAACATCCCAAGTGTTTGTATAATCCTTCACAGAAACAATGACGGAAAACACTACTATGGAGGAATACATGAACAAAACCCGTGCTGATTACAGTTCAGGAGTTGCTAGACCGAAGTTTGATGAAAAGTCAAAGTTTGAGTTGAAGGGTCAGTTTCTCAAGGAGCTAAGAGAAAATGCTTTCAGTGGAACAGAACATGAAGATGCTAATGAACATGTTGAAAAAGTCCTCGAGATTGCAGATTTGTTTACTACAGAAGGAATCTCTGACGATCAACTTATGCTAAGAATCTTTCCAATTTCGCTTAAAGGAGTTGCTAATAAGTGGCTAAGGAATGAACCTGCTAGTTCAATCACAACATGGGAAGATTTGAAGAGCAAATTCCTGAAAAGATATTGTCCACCTGCTAAAACTGCTAAAAAGATGGAGGCTATCAACAATTTCAAGCAAGAGCCTGATGAAACTCTTTATCAAGCTTGGGAAAGATTTAAAGACTTATTGATGAAATGCCCTCAACATTATCTAAATCCAATGCAGGAGATAATATTGTTCTATCAAGGATTGGACGTGTCTACTAGACAAATCTTGGATGCTAAGGGAGCTGTGCCTCAAATGAGTGTAGCCGATGCTAGAAAAGCTATCCAAGAAGCTGCTGATCACTCTCAAAAATGGCACGACGGAACCTCTACTAGATCTAAATGCAGCACTAATTTTGACGGGTTTGCTGCAATTCAAGCTCAATTAGATAAAATTAGTAGAGAGATGAAGAAGCGTGATGAGAAAGTTTATGCTGCCCAAGTTGGATGTGAAAAATGTGAAGGACCTCACTACACTAAAGATTGCCCTAAAATGAATGAAAGTGAGACTTTTGAAGAAGCATACTACACACAATTTGGAAAACCATTCCAACCTTCAGGAAGATTTAGGGAAGCTGCTCCGGGATATATCAAAAGAACAACTATAACCCCACTTATCAAGAAAGGAGGCAGACTTTGGATGACACTCTAAAGCAAATTATGGCCGATGCTACTAAAAGACATGAAGAGAACACCGCTATGATCAAAGAAATCCGAGCCTCAACGGATACTATAAAAAGAAATCAAGGAGCTTCGATCAAAGCATTGGAACAACAAATCGGACAAATGAGCAAGGTTCTTCAAGAAAGGGGATACGGAAGTTTACCTAGCTCAACTGAAACTAACCCAAGAGATCATGTCAAGGCCATATGCACTACTGAAGAAGTCACGCCTAACATACCTTTTCCTAGAAGATTGATGAATGGTAATGATGCTGCAAAGCCCGAATTTTTCTTTAATTCTTCAATCAGTTTAAGGAGGTTACTCAAAGAGAAGGGAAAGATTGAAGAGGAGATCAAGGCTACAATGAAAGAAGAGAGCTCTGCAACCGACTTACGTGCCTTGCCTCATAAAGAAAAGGACCCAGGAAGTTTTACTTTACCTTGTTCAATTAATGACATATCTTTCAATAATGCATTAGCTGACTTAGGAGCTAGCGTTAGTGTTATGCCCCTTAAGATATTCACTACCCTAGGACTAGGAAAATTAGCACCAACAAAGCTGCTTATTGAATTGGCTGATAAAAGGGTAAAACGACCTGAAGGGGTTGCTGAAAATGTGCTAGTTAAGATTGAGAAGTTTGTTTTCCCCGTAGACTTTGTTATATTAGATATGCCCGAGGATGTTAAGATTCCTTTAATCCTTGGAAGACCTTTCTTGTCTACCGCCCATGCTAAGATTAATGTGTTTAAAAGAAAAATCTCATTAAAGGTAGGGAACAA
This sequence comes from Artemisia tridentata subsp. tridentata, assembly GCA_021014915.2. Lineage (NCBI taxonomy): Eukaryota > Viridiplantae > Streptophyta > Magnoliopsida > Asterales > Asteraceae > Artemisia > Artemisia tridentata. The sequence goes on from CP139508.1 coordinate 402,770,690, forward strand.
TAAACTAATCTATAAGTGCCAAAATCCTACTAAGAGCATAATTAGAGGCGTCTATGTGCTAGGATTAAGAGAACGTATGGACCTCGATCTAGAAGCTAGGCTTATGGGAGAAACATTGATTCAAAACAACTCAACTAATCCTAATCATAAGAACCTCGAGGAATTTATTGACCTTAATGTACCTACGTACTTAGGCGCGATATTGTTAATGATTATGATGATGAGTGGTATGATTGCGAAGTGATTAACAAACGTAGGAGAATAGTTGAGAATACAAATTTGAATAATGATATGTTTATTGAACTACCACCCCACCTTGCATATTTATGCCTATATAATAATAAGAATTTCCCGTCTATCATTTTGTCATCTCTGCCCGAAAGGGACAGAACTTTGTTTATACAGATATTAAAGAAGAATGGCGTGGATATTAATGAAGAGCAAGGAGTGTGCAATATTACTGGACTGGCGATGAGGGAGCGCGATGCTTTCGACTCTTTCAGTGATCGGTATTAAGGAGCTGAACGTGAGTCTAACTTGAAGACTCTGGAATAAAGACAAGTGCTGACCGGGAGACAACCCGAAGGAAAAATTTTTACTTTTCTGTTCTGTGTCGAGTCTGTCAGACCTGCAGAAGATGCGGCGCATCTCCATCATAAGATGCGACGCATCACCTGCACTGGTCATATCTTATTTCATTTTCTGCATTTTTATTTTTGACTTAAAAAATTTATGTCAGTTTATTTAATGCGGCGCGTCCCTGGTTAAGGATGCGACGCATCTTTTATTCTGATTCGTATTTATTCCAGGCTCGATACGGCGTATCTTCTTCATTAAGATACGGCGTATCGACTGACCTGATGATTTACAGTTTAATTTTTTTAGGTTTTATTTTTACTAACTCATGCGCGTGATGTGTCGTTGCGGTTTAGCAGTTTTAATGCCTACTCAAGTTTTAAATTTATATTTAGCCGACTTATCAATAACACACACACTTAACGAGCAGTGTACCCGGTCAGTATGAAGATAATGGTAAGTAGAGTGTCGATCACTAAGAGTGGAACGTATTATCTCGTTATTCTAATCAGTATTTTAATATCCTAACGCAAGGGGGTTTCAGCCTGAGAGACTGGCACGGTTTGTTTGCAATTAAATAATAAAATAAACCAATAGGCACGAATCAGCAAGTAGCACGCACGTACACAGATAAATACTCGAGACAATAAGAGGGTTGTCCTTATAATTAAGTAGTTTGTCACTTGTTTTATTGATAGCTTTATATGAAGTGTATGTAGTTAATCCTTTCTCGTTGGTCCTATTCTTATCGGCGAGTAAACCCTTAATGATTACTTATGTCTAAAAGTTATTCCTAAGTGATCAATTTAGAAACAACCGTGGGAGCCACATTATGTCCTGCAGTCAAATGCCCGCAAGCCACTAATAAACACAGAGGTTATCAATGCACTAATAAGTAGTAACCAAAGACATCAACATATAAACTTTAATTAATGAGAAAGCAGTTTTAAGGGAGTGCAATCTTTCCGTTGCCACATTACACAAGCCACCAATCTTGATGAATTAAAGTTTACTAACACAATAAAACAAAACTACTTAATGAATTAAACATATGCAGCACCTTCTTACAGCTCTTGTATCTTTGATTTGGGTGTGTCTTGTGCTGCCTCCTTGACTGAATTCGTCCTTTTGTTCTTCTGTTCGGACTTAGGTTATAAGGTTCGGAACTTGTAATTCGTCTGGTCTATGGGGTATTTATACTTTCTGTCTGAGGGAAGATGCGGCGCATCTACTAAGTAGATGCGGCGCATGTACTTAACTTCGCGTGGGGTCCAAGATTATAATATTCAGGAATATTCGTACACCGCCAGAAGATGCGGCGTAACTCCATGATCAGATGCGGCGCATGTCCTCTTGTATCTTGGATCGTATCTGGTGATATCTTGATAGAGATGCGGCGCATGTCGAGAGTGAGATGCGGCGCATCTGGAGCAGAATTGACTTGATCTTGTCCATGTCAGTAGACTTTCACTTTATGCACGTTTTGCTCCATTATTAGTCCAAAATCATTAAGTTTCACCAAATGCTTGTTTTTACCTGAGAATTACAAAAGTAAATGATTAAGTATCAATCCTCATACATAATATAGTAAAACAAGTCAAATTAATAGGATAAATGATAGTAATAAAATGTACTTATTTGAGTTCATCAAATATCCCCCCACTTGAACTTTACTTGTCCCCAAGTAAACCTTAGAGTTTCTTTCATGAAAATGTATCCTAAAAGATGTTAGGATTTATTTTTATATTTAAGCATGTATTCGTTCATTTCATAATCACACAACTAAACACTTAACGAATTAGAAGTAAAATAAAATAAGTCGATAAAAGCAAATCTAATCGTTTAACTGTCCAGTCGCGACGAATATTCTGTCATAAGCTTGGCAAGTATACACATCTCCACCACTAAAGCTAAGGAGTAACAAGTCTAAAGCGGTAAAAAGGGTTTTTAGGCTTAAGGGTTAATTATTCTCTTTCACTATCGATCTCAAATTCCAGAAAAGGCGACAAAATCACAAATACATGATCGAATCCACGAACACGATACTTGCAATTGCTCAAATCCTTAACTCGAATAGGCTAAAGATAGGTCCAAACTTCACCAATAATAATATATCAAAAAGGGCGACAAAATCATAAATACATAGCCGAATCCACGACTACGATACTTAAGATTGCTCAAATCCCCAATCTCAATAAATCAAAGGTTCGGTTGGATAAAGAATAATAAAGGGCATGGATAATATTTGGGATATAAATTGGTGTAAAATGAAAAATAAACAAAACAAATAAATTAAAATCCTAAGTGTGGTTAATCACTATCCCAACCATCCCATGAATAAGACTCATATCATTGAATAACTCACGCTTTAACACTTGAAACACACGCTTTAGGTAGACACGAATTATACTCAACAAGATCTTAATCAAAGAATAAACCTTAATTGGCGTTCCCATAACTGCCAATTCCCATTCAATCCATAGATATAGTACAACAAATAGTGGTGATATCGACCACTTACATAACTTTACATAAGTTGGTTAAAACTAACTTCCAACTTTTCTTTCTTTCTTTTTCTTTTCTTATTTTTTCGATTTTTTTTTTTTTTTTTTTTTTTTTTTTTTTTTTTTTTTTTAATAACATAAACAAAGATGTGTAAAATTTCACCACATCACTATAATGATAATTCTGGATAATTTTTCCATACTTTTCATGACTTCAGAAATAATGGTAATAGTGAAAGTAGTAAACACACGAAAAATAAACTCCAAAATATACAATATTTACTTTCACTCCAATTGCATTGTGCAATTTCCCGACCTAACCAAAGATAATGAATTACGCACGCGAACACAGGTAATGTAAGGAAACACACTTTGCCTATAGCAATTAACCAACCACGGATTCTAATCTACAGGGTAGGCTAAGGTGTAAGGGTGTAACGAAACATTTTAAACATAGGTGTAAGAAACGAAAGGAATGGCTCTGAGGGTTTTCTAGGGGTATCTTACTCTAAAAATGAGAGTAACAAAAGGGTTTATACGGGGGTTAACTAACCAGTGTAGTTAGCTAATAACACATAACATATATAGGCTTTTTGGGTGTAATCCTAGAATTTTACCAAGTTAGACAAGTCACTCCAATTATATAAATAATACTTATTATGGTGGTCTCGAATAGTATACAAGCCAAGTTCTAAAGTTTACAAGTCACCGGCACACTCATAGATTTGTGAATTTTGGAAAATCACAATTTTTGAAAATAACGTCATGTGTGCAGCTATGCAACTTAGATCTTAAACAAAAACATGCTAAAAAAAAAATTTTAAGTTTGATATATTAAGCACATTTTAAGCATAATTTTTGAAAAAGTTTAGGACAAGTAATTGTTAAGTGTTCTAATTCTCCAATCCCCCACTTAAGTTAAACAACGTCCTCGTTGTTTGTATAAAAGGTTAAAAACTGGAAAATAAAAGAATTAGAACAGGAAAACTCCCCTGAGATTTGCTCGGTATGATCCTCCATTAGTATAAGAGCAAAAATCATCTTCCATGTGGATTAGAACGTTAAAGCTTCATACTTGATGTATCCACAGGAAATCCAGGAAACTATAATACCACCAATACTTTAAAACACACCTAAGATAAGAAAGGTTCAACTTGCATAACACATTAGTAGTTAGGAAAAATAAAACTTAAAAATTAAAACTGAAAATCATCAGGTCAGTCGATGCGCCGTATCTTATTGAAGAAGATACGCCGTATCGAGCCTGGAATTAATACGGATCAGAATAAAGATGCGCCGCATCCTTAACCAGGGATGCGCCGCATTAAAATAAACTGATAAATAGTTTTAAAGTCGAAAATAAAAATGCAGAAAAATAAAATAAGATATGACCTTTGCAGGAGATGCGTCGCATCTCAGAATTGAGATGCGCCGTATCCTCATGCGGCCTGGACTGACTCGACACAGAAAACAGAATAATAAAAGATAAATCTCCGGGTTGTCTCCCGGTAAGCACTTGTCTTTATTCCAGAGTCTTCAAGTTAGACTCACGTTCAGCTCAGCAATAAGTCCTTGTCACGGTCCATCCTTCGTCCTTCATCCGAAAGATTTTTCCGTATATCTCTGCGACGTTTTCTTCCGTTCGACTTAATTTAGTATAACTCTTTGTCTTCACCGCAGTATATTCTTCATCAGGACCCAAAGAGTATTTGATGATTTTAAATTTTTCAGAAATAATCATGGGCGGCTCATTGTAAGGAATCCCAAGTAGTTGACACTTTCTTTTGGTGAACTCTTCCTCGTCTTTATCAACAAACTTAAAATAAGGATCCTTAATCAAATAATCATCTAGTTCTTCAATCAATGACTCATTATTATTATCATCTTGAATCGCCTCCCATTCTCTTTCCAAATCATATTGCAACCGTCGACTAAGCTTTGTGAAATCATCAAACTGTTTATGCACCCATTTCCAGAAAGTAGTATCCGATGTCCCCTTAAGTCCTTTCAAGCGTTCAATTCTGCCCTTTTCTTGTAAAGCCTCCGCCTTTTGTGGGCAGTCTTCAATATTATCGTACCACTCATAATCTTCAAAGGTTACATCGTTTCCAACCCGTTTCATCCCAATTATACTTCCCCCATTACAGGTTCCGTCACTTTTATAATCGCAGGTCGGCCAAACACTACTCCCGTCCTTGAAAACGAAGGGTGTACAGGTGTGATTAATGTGCTCAAATTCCCATGGTTTATCCCAAACCCATGGTACTTGGTCATTCCATTCATAGTACCAGGTGTTTTTGAAATCGTCATAAGTCTTAAATCCTGGTAGATCTCCAGTAAGCACATCATCATCGACTTGAAGAAGGTAGTTAAATTCCTTGAACTGCTTGCACAGGGGTGTCTCATAATCGAACACATCAATGTCAATTCTGAAAAGTTCTTCAATGCCCTCATTGATTGTTGAATCATGAAGTGACGACCCATAATCGCTTTCTACTTCTTCATCTTCTCCTCTCATCCAATATACCCATAATGCATCCTTAGTAGCACGATCCATGCTCTTATGGTTATTAAACTTACTAGCCAACCATTCTGAAAAATCAACATCGTTAGGGTCATGGTTAACGTCAAAGCAAACCTTTCCAATCATACTCTTTTTTATCTCCATGAACTCGTTAAATTGCTTCTTAAAACTCCGAGTCAACCATGAAGTCATAATCTCCTTGACTTCATTTGTAGGGGCAAATTCCGGACTACCATATTTAAGTTCTAGCCAATCATTGAGGGAGAGGTCTATCAATCTTACCAACCTGCCATGAAATAGTAACTCCGCCAAAGCATAATTCATGTCATTATCCTGATATTTCTCATTTAATCCCCAGTACTCCTCGGAATATGGCATGTAAGAGTTTTGGGTATTGCCTCCACCACAGCTTTCGTTGCTTGAATCCATGTATGCAAGATAGAATTTCCCATCGTCTTCTTCGATAGTAGTCCAGTTCAATCCTTCGGCTTCAATGCTAGGCCATAAGAGCGACAATTCTTCTCCAGTATACCTCACAAATACATCATAAGAGAACACCTCTTTGTCAATGTTGCATAAACGCATGAATTCCTTAAAAGCAGCTTCAAGAGGAGTCTCCCAAGAGAATAAATCTGCATCGATCATGAGTACATTGAATGAATCTGAAAACAAGCATTCCTTAGCAAGATATCCGTTAACTGACATGTCTTCCATAGCAAAATCTGTCATCCAAGGTAAAATCATCAGTAGGATTTGTTCGCTAGAAGAGAAATTAATGAATATAGAAACGGATATATGAATAAAAATAGCTGATATCTGCATACGATGCGCCGTATCCAAAAAGTTGGATACGCCGTATCTTATAATCGTTAAAATTTAATCAGACTTTATTCAGAAAATAGATACGCCGCTTTAGAATTTAAGAATGCGCCGTATCGAATTAATTAATCAAAAATCAGCTTATCTAATTAAAATTAAATGCGTCGTATTAACGAAAGTCAATGCGCCGTATTTTCGTTACGTTTAAAAATAAAAGATTTTTGATTCAGTAAGATGCGCCGTATCGACAGAGATCGATACGCCGTATCTGTTTAATAATTCGCAAGCTGTTTTTAATTAAAATAATAGATACGCCGTATCTGCGAAAGCAGATGCGTCGTATGGCGTTAACGTTTAGAAAATTTTTTATCAAAAACAGATACGCCGTATCTGCTAAAGCAGATGCGTCGTATTACTTTATCGCTTAGAAAAATTTTCTTATTAAAAACAGATACGCCGTATCTTGGGGAAAAGATGCGTCGTATCGAATTAATTAAACGCGTTGTATTTAAAAAAAATAAACGCAATACGCCGTATCTGAGAGATCAGATGCGCCGTATCGTTTGATTTAGCACAGTACAACGATAGCAGAACAGAAAAATACGAAAAATAAAAACAAAAAATTAAACACAGAAACAAAAACAAAAATAAACACACAAAAATAAAAAGAAAACAATTAACACACAATACAACAAATATGCAAAATAGTACAATGATGCAATTAATCTAATAAAAAGAAAAACAAATCAAAATACTAATTAAATTAACAGATAATAACAATTCACTCCCCGGCAGCGGCGCCAAAAACTTGATGCGCGTGATGTGTCGTTGCGGTTTAGCAGTTTTAATGCCTACTCAAGTTTTAAATTTATATTTAGCCGACTTATCAATAACACACACACTTAACGAGCAGTGTACCCGGTCAGTATGAAGATAATGGTAAGTAGAGTGTCGATCACTAAGAGTGGAACGTATTATCTCGTTATTCTAATCAGTATTTTAATATCCTAACGCAAGGGGGTTTCAGCCTGAGAGACTGGCACGGTTTGTTTGCAATTAAATAATAAAATAAACCAATAGGCACGAATCAGCAAGTAGCACGCACGTACACAGATAAATACTCGAGACAATAAGAGGGCTGTCCTTATAATTAAGTAGTTTGTCACTTGTTTTATTGATAGCTTTATATGAAGTGTATGTAGTTAATCCTTTCTCGTTGGTCCTATTCTTATCGGCGAGTAAACCCTTAATGATTACTTATGTCTAAAAGTTATTCCTAAGTGATCAATTTAGAAACAACTGTGGGAGCCACATTATGTCCCGCAGTCAAATGCCCGCAAGCCACTAATAAACACAGAGGTTATCAATGCACTAATAAGTAGTAACCAAAGACATCAACATATAAACTTTAATTAATGAGAAAGCAGTTTTAAGGGAGTGCAATCTTTCCGTTGCCACATTACACAAGCCACCAATCTTGATGAATTAAAGTTTACTAACACAATAAAACAAAACTACTTAATGAATTAAACATATGCAGCACCTTCTTACAGCTCTTGTATCTTTGATTTGGGTGTGTCTTGTGCTGCCTCCTTGACTGAATTCGTCCTTTTGTTCTTCTGTTCGGACTTAGGTTATAAGGTTCGGAACTTGTAATTCGTCTGGTCTATGGGGTATTTATACTTTCTGTCTGAGGGAAGATGCGGCGCATCTACTAAGTAGATGCGGCGCATGTACTTAACTTCGCGTGGGGTCCAAGATTATAATATTCAGGAATATTCGTACACCGCCAGAAGATGCGGCGTAACTCCATGATCAGATGCGGCGCATGTCCTCTTGTATCTTGGATCGTATCTGGTGATATCTTGATAGAGATGCGGCGCATGTCGAGAGTGAGATGCGGCGCATCTGGAGCAGAATTGACTTGATCTTGTCCATGTCAGTAGACTTTCACTTTAGGCACGTTTTGCTCCATTATTAGTCCAAAATCATTAAGTTTCACCAAATGCTTGTTTTTACCTGAGAATTACAAAAGTAAATGATTAAGTATCAATCCTCATACATAATATAGTAAAACAAGTCAAATTAATAGGATAAATGATAGTAATAAAATGTACTTATTTGAGTTCATCACTAACTACTAATGTATTATGCAAGTTTGAACCTTCTTAACTCAGGTGTGTTAAAGTCTAAATGGTATTATAGATTCCTGCATTTTTGTGGATACATCATTTATGAAGCTTAAACGTTCTCATCCACAAGAAAGTTGATTTTTGCTCTTATACGAATAATGGAGGATCATACCGAGCAAATCTCAGGGGAGTTTTTCTGTTCTAATTCTTTTATTTTCCAGTTTTTAACCTTTGACACAAACAACGAGGACGTTGTTTAACTTAAGTGGGGGGATGGAGAATTATAACACTTACTTGTCCAAAATTTTTTCAAAATATGCTTAAAATGCGCTTAATATATCAAAATTTAAAATTTTTTTAGCATGTTTTTGTTTAAAGTCTTAATTACATAACCACACACATAACTCTATTCTTTCAAAAATATTAAAACTTTAGTGTGCCGGTGACTTATAAACTTTAGAACTTGGCTTGTACACTATTCGAGACCACCATAATGAGTATTATCTATATAATTGGAGTGACTTGTCTAAATTGGTAAATTTCTAGGATTACACCCAAATAGCCTTTATATGTTATGTGATATTAACTAACTACACTGGTTAGTTAACCCCCGTATAAACCCTTTGTTTACTCTCACTTTTAGAGTAAGATACCCCTAGAAAAACCCTTAGAGCCATTCCTTTCGTTTCTTACACCTTTGTTATAATGTTTCGATACACCCTTACACCTTAGCCTACCCTGTAGATTAAAATCCGTGGTTAATTGCTATAGGCAAAGTGTGTTTCCTTACATTACCTGTGTTCGCGTGCGTAATTCATTATCTTTGGTTAGGTCGGGAAATTGCACAATGCAATTGGTATGAAAGTAAATATTGTATAACTTTTAGTTTATTTTTCGTGTGTTTGCTACTTTCACTATTACAGTTATTTCTGAAAGTATGAAGAGTATGGAAAAATTATCCAGAAAAATAGTGATAGAAAAGTTGTGAAATTTTACACATATATGTTGATGTCAAAAAAAAAAAAAAAATCGAAAAAAAAATAGAAAAGAAAAAGAAAAAGGAAAAGTTGGAAGTTTGTTTTAACTAACTTATGTAAAGTTTTGTATTAAGTGGGAGATATCACCACTATTTGTTGTTGTATATTATATTTATGGATTGAATGGGAGTTGGCCGTTATGAGAACGCCAACTAAGGTTATTCTTTGATTGAGATTTTGTTGAGTATAATTCGTGTCTACCTAAAGCGTGTGTTTCAAGTGTTAAAGCGTGAGTTATTCAATGATATGAGTCTTATTCATGGGATGGTTGGGAAAGTGATTAACCACACTTAGGATTTTAATTTATCTGTTTTGTTTATTTTTCATTTTACACCAATTTGTATCCCAAATATTATCCATACCCTATATCATTCTTCATCCAAACCTTTGATTTATTGAGAATAGGGATTTGAGCAATCTTAAGTATCGTAGTCATGGATTCGGCTATGTATTTATGATTTCGTCGCCCTTTTTGATATAATATTATTGGTGAAGATTACTTGGTCCTATCTTTAGCCCATTCGAGTTAAGGAATTGAGCAATTGCAAGTATTGTGGTTGTGGATTCGATCATGTATTTGTAATTTTGTCGCCTTTTCTGGAATATGAGATCGATAGAGATTAAAAAGGATGATCAACCCTTAACCAACAAACCCTTTTTACCGCTTTAGACTTGTTACTCCTTGGCTTTAGTGGGGGAGATGCGTATACTTGCCAAGCCTATGATAGAATATTCGTCACGACTAAGCAACTAAACGATTTTGAATTGTTTTATACTAAAAATTATTTTGGTTTCTACTTCGTTAAGTGTTTGGCTGTGTGATTATGACAAAACGAATACGTGCTTAAATATAAAAATAAATCCTAATATCTTTTAGGATACATTTTCATATGATTAATTCTAAGGTTTACTTGGGGACAAGTAAAGTTCAAGTGGGGGGATATTTGATGAACTCAAATAAGTACATTTCATTATCATCATTTATCCTATTTATTTGACTTGTTTTATTATATTATATATGAGAATCGATACATTAATGTTTACTTTAGTAATTCTCAGGTAAAAACAAGCATTATGTGAAACTTGGCGATTTTAGACTAATTATGGAGCAAAACAAGCGAGATGTCAAAAGTCTACTGAAATCCAGAAGATGCGCCGTATCTCACTCAACAAATACGACGCAATATCATACTTAGATGAAGTCGAAGACCATTGCCTGACTTTGAAGAATGCGCCGCAAGCAATTCTGTCATGCGCCGCATATGAAACTTTGGTCAAAGAAGATGATCAAGCTCGTTCTACTCCAGATATGCCGCAATATACTTCTAACATACGGCGTATCACTATCAAGATTTCACCAGTTACAATCCAAGACAGCTAGAGTACGTGCGCCGCAAACAAAGATCAAGTTACACCGCATCTGAAGACGGTGTACAAATATTCCAGAATATATTAATCTTGGACCCCACGCGAAGTTAAGACAATGCGCCGCATCTATCAACTCAATGCGCCGCATCGATCCCTCAGACAGAAACTATAAATACCCCAAGGTAAGACGAATTTGAGAGACCTTTTGTATAACCCTAGAGTCGAATCCAGACGACCAAGCAGCACAAGACACACCTCAAACAAAGATACAAGAGCTGTAAGAAGGTCCTGCATGTATTCAATTCATTAAGTAGTTTTGTTTTATTGTTTTAGTACGCTTTAATTCATCAGGATTGATGGGCTTGTGTCATGTGACTACGGAAGATCATGCACTCCCCTTAATATTGCTTTCCCATTAATTAAAGTTTATATGTTGATGTCTTTGGTGACTTTTATTAGTGCATTGATAACCTTTGTGTCTAGCTGAGTCTTGCTTGGGTCGCCATGCCCCTTCCTCGCCTATTTATTCTAGCGTCTCTAGAAAAGTAGGATAGACATAAGTAATCATTAAGGGTTTACTCGCCGATAAGATTAGAGCCAACGAGAAAGGTTTAATTATATACACTTCATATAAAACTAGCAATAAAACAAGTGACAAGCTATTTAATTATCAGGACAGGTCTTCTTATTGTCTCGAGTATCTATCTGTGTACGTGTGTGCTAATCGCTGATTCGTGCTCATTAGTTTAGTTTTCTATTTAATTATAACCAAACTGTGCCAGTCTCTCAGGCTGAACCCCCTTGCGTTAGATTAGGTTGTATAACTAACTTAGGATATTAAAATACTGATTAGAATAACTAGATAATACGTTCCACTCTTAGTGATCGACACTCTGCTTACCATTATATTCATACTGACCGGGTACACTGCTCGTTAAGTGTGTGTGTTATTGATAAGTCGGCTAAATATAAATTTAAAACTTGAGTAGGCATTAATACTGCTAAACCGCAACGACACATCACGCGCATCAATCAACAAGAATATCACTCACCAGATTGTGTCTAAACTTCACACCCACTTCGTTGGAGCAGTGGACCGCATGATCCCCCCATATGTCCATACGATGCACATTATAACTCGGGCAAAGGCTACCTTCAGAGAACAGAGGTACGGTAAGCCTATTACACAACACGGATCGGAATTGGCGATGGTTCATCCTCTGACCCAAGCCGTCAATAGGGATGGTGAAAAGAAAATCCTGTGCATGTGGGGCGCGTATACAACTGAGAATAGCGACCTGCCTTGGACTTAGGGAGTACTTAGAAACAAGGTCTTTCTCAATGACACCAAAGTAACACTTTGCCAAAGTTTTCATCATTTGGGGGGCAGAAGCGTCATTGGTTACAGCGAGAGTATCTATGTTACAAGTAGTGTTGAAAGCATCAAGAGCATACTGAAAGGAAGGACCAAAGGAGACATTACCAGATTTAGACAGTATCTTGTCTTGAAGATCACTCGTTTGCATACGAGAGGCGAGAAAAGCATATTGGATAATGTCCCCCACTGAAAGGATACCAAGACCACCCAATTTGATTAGAAGAGTGGCAAGCCGCCATTGCCAATCACCAAACCCTGGTCCTGAGGCGGTGACAATCTTCTCCAAGGAAGTGCGTAACGACTGATCAAACTGAACCTGGGCCTCCTGTAAGTACAAAGGGGAGCATGTCCTTAAAGCATAAGATAATTTTGCAACCCCGGCGCAACTGCGAAGAAGAAGGAGTTCACATTGGGGGTCGTGAAGTTTGTGGATTGCCTCCATTAGGGTGATGGTTTTAGAAACCCTTTTCAGAGCCAAGTCCCGACAAAAACTATCATCTAAACTGACTGAACCACCAAGGAGTTTGACACCATAGATCGGGCGAGAGATATTTAGAGGAAAAACACCCTCTAGCTTACTACGAGGATCCACCACAGGACAGAAGAGTTCAATTTTATCAACATTCAAAAACAAACCACGAGCCGGACCATCTGTCCTGATGATGTCAAGTGCCTTGGCAACCATAAGGGTATCTCCAATGATAGTACCGTCATCAAGATACCAAGCCTGGAGGGTAAGCTCGCAAGACTGATTAATAGACTGAACCATGGGGTGCAAGGCTAGGGCAAAAAACAAAGGGCCCAACGGGTCTCCTTGTTGAACCCCTTGACAAGACCAAAGGATAGAGTCATCATAATAAAGCCTGACCGGTCGGGCATAGCAAAACTCAACCCAAGGGGCAATGGATGGGCAACGCGCCCTGGCTTCCAGAAGTAATACGTTCTTATCGATAAGATTGAAAGCATTCTTAAAATCCACCAAGAGCATAGAAAGCCCAACCTCGGTGCCCTTAGACTCAATAAGCCTATTCACAGAATGGAAAACAGCCTAACAGCCCCCAGGAATACCAACACCAAATTGAAATTCCTGTAAATAAGTATTCAAAGAGTTACCAATAGAAGAAGAAGCCACCTTGGAAACAAGCCTTCTCCATACAGTGCCAACAGCTATAGGGCATATACCACCACCAGGCTTGACTAAGGGAGTCAAGGGGGCACTAGCAATATACTCACCCAATAGAGTAGGGCACTTTCCACTAAGAAACAAGTTGACAACACCGGTAATAGAAACTAGAAAATCATCAGCAATAGCAGAAGTAGACCCTCCCAAAATATCCATTAAGTGTTATGCTCTAAGCCCATCACGACCACATGATGTCCCTTTGGGAAAACTACGAATCCTGTTCAACACCAAGTATTTATGGACAAAAAGGGCATCCCCACCCGGTAGGGAAGAAGATAAAGTTGGAGGTGGGGCATACGGGTGTTTGGTCTCTAACTCAAGCAGGGTGTCAGGAGTAGATGGGGCGACACCAGAAGACGTGAGAACCTTAATAGCTGCAGTGAAGTGTCCATCTCCCAGTTTACGTTTACATTGAGTGAGGTTAGCTCCATCATGGTCTTTGGTTTTCTTCACCCCACTGAAGGATAAAGTTACTCTAGCTAGACGATCCATCACAAAAGCAAACCTATCTGCGGGATCCCTCCATCTAAGAATAGCATGAGAAATACATTCAAACTAACACCGTTCTCTCTCACCAGATCTTCGCTGAGCTCTATTAGTTGGCGCGAACGTAGTCAGAACACAACATGGCAGGATAAGGAGTTGCACCCACACCAATAAATCCCCCGGACAAGCAAGAACCATGTCAAGTGCGCTACGAAAAATCTTATCAAAACCAAGCCACAACCTGGGAGGAATGCATTTAACCGTATGCAACTTTTTCGAGAAAACACGACTAGGAAGGTCCATGTCAAAACAAGTGGGCCCAGCATCGAGTGAGGGCGACACAAAAGCGCCCCCCTCGACGCCAACCTCATCAGCGGCCAGTGTACTAGCCGGCTCCACAGCGACACCATGAACCACATTCAAAATTTGTCTAGGAGGTAACGGGATACCATAGATCGCAACTTTATCAAAATTAGGAGCAAGAACCACATCGCCCTCGGCATGTTTGCAATTCTTACTAAAAGTGTGGGTGCAAAAACACTCACCACAAAGCCAAATGCCCGCCTGATGAAGTGCCTGTTCAAATGCCGAAAATGAGGAAAAATCGCTCACCACACGTGATTTATGCGAAGCCTTCAGAGCATCGGTTTTAAAATGTCGAGTGCCCAAGTGATCAATAAAATATTTCTTAGTAAACCCTTTACCGTTATCACTTTTACACCCTTCAGAGCCTTGTAGAGGACAAGATATCCGAGTTGCATCATGGATAGCCATGATACAGGTTTAAAACCAATACAAATCCAATGGCGTTGCACAGTGGTCAAACCGCAACTCGAACAAACCACAAAGATCAAACCGCAACTCAAAACAAAACCCAAAACGCAACCTTTAGATATTATTTTTTTTTTTTTTTTTTTAAACTAAAACACCAAACCACAAAGGACTGTTGGGTCCCCACATCAAATCGCAATAACCACCTAGCATTATGAAAAGAGTCGGCCCCCTAGACTAAATGCAAATAAAGAGTGGACCCCTTGGCCAAAAACAAAATCCTCAGGGAAATCACAATCATTAGGCCCGTTGTCAAATCGCTACCTAAAGTATTACCAAAGGGACAAACCACCAGTGGTGGGACCTTTAGGCAAAACACGACCAAGGCAATTATTCACTGAGTAAGAAACAGGTTTCCAAGAACCCAGAAACAATACAACGGTAACTCGCTTCCACAGGGGTAGAACACAACCAAGAATCCATAACAGAGAAACTGGGCAAGAAAGGCCCCACCGAGAAGGAGGAGAACACAACCGGAAGTAAACACTGTTCTGTGACGAAAATGGTTGCAACCTCTACCAAGAAGGAAGAAACGAAGTAACAGAAGTACTGTGCGCCACACTCCAACAAGCAACGTTGAAATGAAGGAATCACAGGAAGGAGATGGATTGGGGACGAAGGTGAAGGAGGTGGTCACCCCAATCGCCCACACAAACACACTCTGTTATTATTATTATTATTATTATTATTATTATTATTATTATTATTATTATTATTATTATTATTATTATTATTATTATTATTATTATTATTATAAATTAAATATAAATTAATTTTTAAACTTTACTTTTTATTCTATACTTTAATATTTTTATAAAATAACATTTTATACAAAAATAGTTTTTATTGGAATAATGTTAAATATAATAAGATTTTAATTATTTTAATATATTAGTTTATATAATATTACTTAAAAAAAATTATTATTATTGTCCTTATAAAGTGTATTTAATAAATAGCATTCAGTTTATCAAATTTAATCCAAAATATTTGAAAATAAAATTTTAAATATTTTAATATAATTTGTTTTTCATTTTATTTCTTCCAATGAAACACGTGTTAGTCTTTACAAATTCTAATTTCTACAGATTCTAAATCTTTAACATTCTAATTACTTCACATTCCAATTCCGTAAAAATAGATTCCAATTTCACCAAAACATTCTGCGAACCAAACAGATCATAACATGTTATAGATGCCAGTGAGTTTTTTTTTTTTTTAACATGAGTTACAACGATAATTATCTACGATACGACAAATACGTAAAAACTAAAGCAATATAAACTAGGATCGATAATTTGCTCGGATCTCTTCTTTCATGTTGTTGATCAACTCCGCGTCTTCCTCCGACATCCCCGCGGTGCTAGTAACAAAACTCAACTATATTTTTTTTTTGTCTCGACATGTCATCTTACTTCAAACGATCTTGTCGCAATTCCACTTGGACCATCTCCTTCAAAGCTTCACTACTTGACGAGGATCCCACCGTTGCTGTTGATTCCCATTTTTTTTACCTTGAACGGGCTTGTCTTGCCACGAGGATGTGGCTATAGATCATCTCGAAATAGCTCGTACGGGTCTTCAACATCATTAATCGTTCATACATGTCAATGGGTTTGGTAATACACCATGATGTTACTTACTTTTATCGCACAAGCTACTTAATTAATCATAGATCTAGAGAGAGAAAGTTAGAGAGAGAAAGAGAGTGGAAGATTGTCTTAACAATAATGAAGGTGAAATGCTCATTCAATCAACCAGCCCTCTCCCTTGAATAGGAGGGGGTATTTATAGTTTTTACAATGCATGGGCTTGTAACCCTAATTAAACATAATTAACTTAAACAACATAAATAAATAGACACAGCCCATGGGCCTTCTACACAGGCTGGGCCATAAAACAAACCTAAAGGCCTAAGCAACCTATTGCATAAATGATCAATACTTGATGAATAATAACGTGTTCCCAACAATCTCCCCCTAAGTATTTGTCATCTAGGTTGCTTGACGTCGTCTTTGCTTCTTGGCTTCTGACGTGACTTGGAATCTTTGTTCTTGGTTCTTGATGTGAAATGATACGGTAATTTCTAGATCTGCCTCTCTCCAATAGTGTCTTTACGTCTTTTCCACCAGGCTCATATGTTCTTAAACTTTTGTTCTTCATATATCACGTAGTTCTCTTTTCATAAGCTTGATCTTTGACTTGTGAAAGTTTAACGTACTTGATTTTTGACTTGTCTTGAATTTCTTTGAACTTTTGTTATTCCGTAGTCTTTGTGAGAACTTTGCTTTAGGATATGAGCATGATGGAAAGATAGTGAATCTTCAGGTCTCCATGATTCGCTGCAGGTAAACAGTTAGCAATAAATCATCCGGTACTTACAGGTTTGGACTTCGAGATTGTCAACAGCATAGTGTGAAGACTTTCTCTAATCCTAACCCAGGCCGTTCTGAATCGGATACCCCCGAAAGGGCTTACACAGACACACCGAAGTGCACCCACGATTCAGTGAGTCGCTGGAGATCACCCCACGACTGTAGACCATTTTGGAGCTAACACTAAGCGTAATCCACAAGGGATTACCGAAGTGACCTGCTGTCAGGGCTGTTTGATGTTGACCCTGGCAGGATTTCCATTCAATCACTGAGAATCACATTTGTGGTTTCTCTCATGAATGTTCTCGGTAGATTGCTAAGATCTGCGAAGGACACTCTTATAATTTACAACTGGTGTTCCTTTTGTTGAACATCCAGTTTATACTAAGTGTACCTAAGAGATCTTTGATGTATCTCATGGCTCTAGACTCAATTAAGTGCTCATATTTGGTCGTCGGAGGCATGGAGCAGATTGCCTCCTTTTCAATATCAACGCATCTCGGAGTGAGAGGTCGATAGATAATGAAGGGTTCTCCGTGTGAAATGAAACAAGTGTCTTTTGAGAGACACCTGAGTGGCTAGAAGGTTTAGTGGATTGCGTCACTGGGTCCATGAAGACTTTATTCTTCAATACCAGTGTTACTGTAGTAACAACCAGTAGCATATGTATTGAACCCGGTGTCTGCCCTAAGGTTGAACAAATGGAGGGCTATTTCTTTTCACCCTTTTCTTTACTTTTCTTTTTCATTCTTCAACCCCTTCTTTCTCCTTTCATCTCATTTCTCCTTTTTCAATCATACCTAGGACTTTTCTAGTACTAAACTATTGGAATTGTCCTTGGGTAGATCCCTCCGGCTCTGGCGGATCATAGAACGGTTTTTCCTAACCTTAGTCACCTTATATCTCCATGACTATCCTATCATTGCCATAAACCAAACCTTTTGAAAATCTCTCAAAGTGTTTATGATTGTGAAAACATATTTTGTTAACACTTTGAGAGTTTTGTGATTTTCAGAAATACTCCCCCTTAACATGTGCTCATAAGTGGTTAAGATAAATTTGCACATGTCGGGTAGAGTTAGCACTTTTTGAATTGATTGATTTTCAATGAACATGATCGTCGCGAGACACGTTTACATCGCTAGTAGAACTAGCTTGAAATTATTACCCGTCCAGATCACATTGAAGGAAAATCGCTCGAAATCGGTACATTCTACTCAGACACATCCTTCGCGAGACACGTTTACATCATCAGATAAACTGGCTTGAAATTATTACCCATCCCGGACATGTCTTTTCGACTATTGAATTTTGCTATCGTCAATTCGAGGGTCAATTCTGAGTCTTGCTCACATGAGATTTCAGTGTTTTTGTTACCATATTTTAATCATATCTTTATTCTCCCCCTCAAAAATAGCATACTTATGATGTTTTTGATAAACGTTTGATAAAAAATATGCCTTTTGAGTTTTGTGGGAAGAATTTCAAGAACTTTTGTTTGTGGAACAAAGATTATGTTTCAAATACTCCCCCTTAACGAGGGAATACTTGTCCTTATGAGCAGAATTTTGAAAAACTTAGAAAAATTTCTGGATTAATTCTACACATAAGTAAGAAGCTTTCGCTCCTTTAATCAGGATTGAGGCACTGAAGCGTACCTCAGGGTCCTTTCTTTACAGGAACGGGTTGTGCACTGTGATGTGTGCACAAGCCATCGTGAATGATGATAAATGATAAAATATGATGATGAAATATGACAAATGTGTTCGTATGACCATTGAATGCCAAAACTGATTCAGATACACTTCTGGGTCGCTTGCTGTATTAGTTAATACTTGACTGATGAAGTGTCTTCTGAGTATTTCTACAATGATTTGGCAAAACTGATGACATGGCAGATTAACAAAGTCCACTTACGAATTTGACTCACTGATTTTGCGCTCATCACCTTCTGGAATCATTTCTTTTCGTGTCACGAATCCTTGAGACATGGTTAGCCTGTGTGTCACAAACACCAACAACAATACAATAGATATCGTATATATGTGTTAGTGAATGTTATTTGTTACACGATAGTAGTCTAACTTGTATGATGCATCACATAGATAGGCTAAATCATGAAAACATTCACATATCATTCAAGCAAACCATTTTCAAGCAAACGAGTTCACACAAACATTTGCACATTCCTAAGTTTATATAAAAATTCTAAGTCTGGAAAATTGGAACAAATTCGGTAATCCATACAAACTCGGTAAATCATACAAACTTGGTAATTCATGCAAACTCGATAAATTCATACAAACTTGACAAGTTTTTACAAACTTGCTAAGTTTGGACAAACTAGCTAAGTTTTTACAAACTAGCTAAGTTTGGACAACCTCGCTGAGTTTGGACAAACTAGCTAATTTTGGACAAACTAGCTAAGTTTGGACAAACTAGCTAAGTTTGGACAAACTCTCTAAGTTTGGACAAACTCGCTAAGTTTGGACAAACTCGCTAAGTTTGGACAAACTAGCTAAGTTTGGACAAACTAGCTAAGTTTGGACAAACTCGCTAAGTTTGGACAAACTCACTAAATTTGGACAAACTCGCTAAGTATATACAAAACTCGCTAAGCATATACAAACTCGATAGATTTGTACAAACTCGACAAGTCCATGACTTTTGTCTCCTTACACAGAGACAAAGTCGACTGATTCCATTTATGTTACAAACTCGATAACATGTTTAAGCACAAACTCAGTAAGTATCATGGAAACTCGATAATATGAACACATAAGCATAAAGTCGAAAGATATCAACTAAGAAACTTGACTGATGAACTCACATATAAACTCAGTAAGTATCAACTCATGCAAATCATTTACAAGTTACATTGTGTATCCAACAATCATCCAACACATATTCTAAGCACATATAATCACTCACAAACTCATTCAAAGCAAAGTCACAGTCAAGACTATCACAACAAATCATTCGCACCAAGAGAAACTGTTAAACTTGAGTTATGAAACACTAAACTCATGATTAAAAGCAGCAATTAAGCATATCCCACTGTTCAAACAACACAACCTAACACTCTTTTATCTCAGCTCTCTAACGTGACTACCTTAAACCCTAGATCATTCGAACATCCTTTTCTGGTGTTGTAGAATCTAATTAGTCCACTACATAATGACTTAAAACGTGTTATTAAGCTAATGTACTGAATTAATTAACCTAAACAACAAAACTCAAGAAACGCCCAAATCATTAATATAAACCCTAAATCGACAATACACTAATTTATGCCACAAAGATGATACGCGAGCAATTCTAAGGTATACACGAATGAATTAAACACTTACAAGTTAATCTTCAATAATAAAATTAAAAGTTTTGATGTTCTTGAGGGTTTTAGCGTGTTTGGCGGATTTCAGAGTGAGAGGGAAATTTTTTTCCTAAGTCCTGTGCGTTTGACTGAGGTCAAAAACTTTAAGATATATTAATCAACTTTGTTCTTTTGACAGTTTCAGCCCCCTAACTAGTATCTTGGTTCTCATAAAGTCCAATTGTGACATTTTCAGTCCTTTAACTAGAAACCTAGATCACTTGAGATCCTAAAGACACAACTTTTTCTAACTTGACAATTTCAGTCCTTGATTTTTAAGAATGGTTGAAAATTTTGTCCAATTTGATGAGAAATTTTGTGTAAATCCATTTCTCCCCCTTGAACTAAGACATATTTTTGAAAAATTTGATAATCTTGTAGTTCAAGAGATCACAGAAATATTTTTCGATGAAGATTTTGACAATGATGAAGATTTGAGATGAAAAATGTGCAAAAATTTCTCCCCCTCAAAATATTTTTGTGATTTGAAATTAATGAAATTTGAAATGTCGAGAACATATTTTGATTCGGTTTCACTTTTGCACACTTAAAGTTTTTTTCTTTTTTTTTTTCTTCTTTTTTTTGAAAAAATTGTTTAACAAACTGGAAAATCTTTTTGTGTTTTTCAATAATTATTTACAAAGATAGTTTGTATGTTTGACTCATTTAATTTTGTGTAAGAAAATTTTTCAAATCGTCTGGAGTCAAACATCGCATACCAATCTGGTGAACCAGTTCCACAAATCTTGCATGAGGCAAGGCTTTGGTGAACAAATCCGCTAATTGGTATTCTGTACCCACGAAATATAATTCAATAGTACCCATTTCCACGTGCTCTTTGATAAAGTGATACCGGAGAGCAATATGCTTCAATTTTGAATGTTGAACCGTGTTGCACGAAATAGCGATGGCACTCTTGGAGTCGCAGTACATCGGAATCTTGTTAAACATGTATCCGTAGTCCATCAGCTGAGATCGCATCCAAATGACTTGAGCACAGCATGCAGACATGACAACGTATTCTGATTCGGTAGACGACAGTGACGTACAGTCCTGCTTCTTTGACTGCCAAGAGACAAGCTTGTCACCCAAAAATTGTACTCCCCCAAACGTACTTTTCCTTGTGTCTAAGCATCCTGCATGGTCAGCGTCTGAAAAAGTAACAAGTTCAAACCCAGAATCCTTCGGATACCAGATCCCCAAATGAATGGTTCTCTTTATGTATCGAAGGATCCTCTTAACAGCAGACAAATGACGTTCAGTTGGTCTTGACTGATAACGGGAGCATAGATACGTGACAAATACAACATCCGGCCGGCTAGCGGTGAGATACATGAGAGACCCAATCATACTACGATATTTCGTAGGATCAATGGGTGTGCCATGTAGATCAGCATCTAGCTTTGGGGATGAGGAGGACATGGGGGTATTATAGGTGTCACAACTAATCATACCATGCTTTTTTAATATTTCCTGAGCATATTTGGACTGACTTAAGAATATACCATGGGGTGATTGCTGAACTTGCAGTCCTAAGAAGAACTTGAGTTCACCCATCATGGACATCTCAAAGTTTTGTTTCATTAGTTTTGCAAAAGCGTTTGAATATTTTTTATAAGTTGAACCAAAAATGATGTCATCTACATAAATTTGAACAATGAGAATATCCTCCCCGTGTTTTTGTCTAAACAAATTTGGGTCAACTGATCCTTTACTAAATTGATTGGCTAGTAAGAATGCAGATAGTTTGTCGTACCATGCCCTCGGGGCTTGCTTAGGGCCGTTGACCGGATCTAAATACACACTTGTGTTGAAGATACTTTGAGTATATGCTAAGTAGCATGAGGAATTTACTACAAAGCACTTAGAAGATTATGTGTATGATGATGTATGTGATTGTATGAATGTAACAGTGAAAGTATGAACACAATGTTTAACCAAACAAATAGCTTCAATATTACTACGAGTGATCTTTGATTATCACTAGGGTTTTACAACCTTGAAGCTTTTGTATAACTTTCACAACTCTATATGAAACCCTAACTAAGATCTCCTTTTATAGAACAAGGAGTCCTTTACAAGTATTCTCATATTCGTATCAAACTATAACAATAAGATATACACAATATCTATTCTATATAGTACTAATCGTCTATACTAGCCGTACTAACTGACTTAGTACTGTTAGTGTTAATCTTCAGTAGTTGTAACTTTGACCTTGCAGTACTAACTTTATACCTGACAGTACTAACTGTTGGTTTAATTCCCAACAATCCTCCCCTAAACTTATGATTTCTATGCAAATCATTAAGTTTTTCGAATTAAACTCCAATATAGATGATGGGGGAATTCTTTCAAACACTTATCTTCAATCTTGAATCACTTCAGAATTTTCTTCACATTTAAACTTTGAAGAAACTATAACAGCAAGCACGCCTGCAATTAACTTCAATAATCTTTGAATTTTGAACTGATATCCTCCCCTGAGTCACATAATCATCTTAACAGCAACTAAACAAACTTGAATTTCTCCCCTGTTTGGAAGAATTTTCACCATCACTTGAACTTGAACATTTGATGCTTGAGCTCAGCCTCCAATATGACAATTTGTACAAGTGTCCATCAATTCCGTGTAGTTTCAAAGCTGCTCTCATCACTTCCAGATGTGTTACCTTCTGAGAGAGGTGAATCGTAGAGCATAAACACATTTCAAAAGTAGCTTGAACTATCAATACAAACTGTTTATCAAAAAATTTCAAAAACATTATAAACTGAATGTGGACTTGAAAACATTTTTGCCCACTTATAGTTTTTAGCAAACTACCAGCTATCAACGGATTTGATGTGTCTTTACGAATAGCCGTTTTCTTTGGACTAGCCAACTCTTCACTGTGAGATATGGTGAGTTGATAACCATATAGTTTTTGGTAAACTATCAACCATAAATGGATTTGATAAGTCTTTACCAGAAACCGTTTGCTCTGAACTAGTTGGTTCTTGATGTGGGTTAGACATGGTGAACCAATTACCATTTGTTGTGTGCTAAGTTTACACATTTTAAAATCCAAAGCATAACACATAAGTCACAAACTCCAAGTAATTTTCTTATTCATCCTGCAAGTGTTAGTCCAAAACCAAAGAAAACAAAAGACAAAGTATTTCCTTTTTTACAGTTATCAAAAGTGACTAACATATTTATATAAGCAGTACCAAAAGTGTACAAACAGTACAAACTATACATAGCAGTTTTCATCAGACACAACTAGCACAACTAGCAATACAAAATCCTTTTTATCACAAAAACACTTAGACATTGAGTCTTTCAAGGATTAAGCATTCCAATACCTATTACCAAGTACTGAAACCTTGTTACATCAAAACCTTTTGTTAATAAGTCAGCAAAGTTATCATCAGTATGAATTTTGACAACTTGAACTAACTTATTTTCATTACAATCTCTTATAAAGTGATGTCTAATTTCAATGTGTTTAGTTTTTAAATGTTGAACTAGATTTTTAATGATACACATTGTACTGCTATTGTCTATGAAAATGATTGTGTTTAAGAAATTGTACCCATAATCAAGTAACTGATTCTGAATCCAAAGAACTTGAGCACAACAACTAGCAGCAGCTACATATTCAGCTTCTGTTGTAGAAGTGGCCACCATAGTCTGCTTTTTGCACTGCCATGAGATTAATCTGCATCCCAGAAACTGACAACCACCAGTTGTAGACTTTCTATCCATACTAGCACCAGCATAATCACTGTCTGAATATGCTACCAAATCAAATGGAGAGTCTTTAGGATACCACAGACCTAAGTTTGGTTGTCCTTTGAGATACCTAAATATCCTCTTCACTGCAGTCAAATGAGACACATTGGGATTTACTTGAAATCTTGCACAAGCACATACTGCAAACGTAATATTAGGTCTGGATGATGTGAGATACATCAAAGAACCAATCATTGACCTATATGTGTGTACATCCACAGATTCACCACTTTGATCTTTTAGAAGTAAATGTGTCTCCTTATCAATAGGTGTACTAGCAGCTTTAACATCTGTAAATTGGAACTTCCTCAATATTTCAGCTACATATTTATCTTGAGAGATAAATATTCCATCTGGTTTTTGCTGTACTTGTAGTCCCAAAAAGAAAGTAAGCTCACCCATAGAGCTCATCTGAAACTGATCCTTCATAATCTTTTCAAACTCTTTGCACATCTCCTTCTTGGTAGAACCAAAGATGATATCATCCACATATACTTGAACCAATAGTATATCACCCTTGTTCTTCTTGCTAAAAAGTGTATGATCAATCTTTCCCCTATGGAACCCATTCTTCAATAGATAAGTAGCCAGAGTTCCATACAAGCTCTTGGTGCTTGAGGTAAGCCATAGAGAGCTTTCACCACCTTATAAACTTTGTCAGGGTGATCTGGGTCTATGAAACCTGGAGGTTGAGAAACATATACCTCCTCATCAATTGTACCATATAGAAAGGCACTTTTCACATCCATCTAGTAGACCATGAAACCCATAAATGAAGCATAAGCTAGAAAAAGCCTTATTGCTTCAATCCTGGCAACAGGAGCAAAAACCTCCTCATAATCAATTCCCTCTTCCTGAGTATAGCCTTGAGCTACAAGTCTTGCTTTGTTCTTTATCACTATACCTCTTTCATCCTTCTTGTTCTGGAACACCCACTTAGTACCAATTACTCTCATGCCCTTTGGCAAATCAACCAGAACCCAAACTTTCTGAATCTTGAATTGAAGCAGTTCTTCTTCATTGTCTTCAACCCAACTTGAGTCCTCCAATGCCTTGAGCACATTCTTTGGTTCTATCTGTGATAGGAAGCATACAAACAAACATTCATTCTCATCTTCATGGTGTTTTTCTTCATACACAACACTTAGAAAACCATGATGATCTGGATCTTGTGTTTGTCTTCTAGTCTTCACACCAGATTGTACATCTCTAATCACATTAGTAAGTGGATGATTCTTTTGAACTGTAGTATGGGGAGTAGAAGGAACTTCATATGAATTAGGCATATTGTGCAGCTCCACTTCTTCATCAGAAACATCATCAGTACAAACTGTTGGTTCAACAGTATGAAGATTTGAACCATCAATACCTTCTTTTGGCTCAGCAGTACTAACTCCATTTGTACTGCTTGTGAGAACTTCTGTTTCTTTACCATCTTGTCCATTGTTTTCACCAGAATTCTTCTCTTTATCAGCATCACTTGATGATGGAACATCATCATTCTTTGAAGAAGAATCATACAATGGACCATCCTCCAAAATAGGCATCAAGATATGATCTTCATCAGAATCTTCTGAACCTGCATTATCATTAGTATTTGTACCTGTAACAGGCACATAATTCATAGAATCTGAAAGCATATCAAGATCAAATAACCAATCTGGACCACCACCTGCAACATTTGGTATATTCTCTTGAAACTCAATGTGCAGATTTTCCTCTACATGTCTAGTGCTCTTATTATACACCCTAAAATCCTTACTATGCAAAGAATAACCAACAAAGAAACCCTCATCAGATTTCCCATCAAACTTTCCTAATTGGTCTTTGGTATTAAGAATAGTGGCATGGCAACCAAAAGGTCTCATAAAACTTAAGGCAGGGGTTCTACCTCTGAAAAGTTCATAAGCAGTCTTGTTATGAGGTTGCACCACTAAAACCCTATTCTGAACATAACAAGCAGTACTAACTACTTCAGCCCAAAATGAAATAGGTAACTTAGAGTCAGCCAACATTGTTCTAGCAGCCTCTATTAAAGTCCTATTCTTTCTTTCAGCTACTCCATTTTGCTGTGGGGTTCTAGCTACACTAAATTCCCTTTTAATACCCTTTTCTTTGCAAAACTCATCCATAACCCTGTTCTTAAACTCTGTCCCATTATCACATCTGATTATTTTTACCTTCTTATCAGCTAGGTTTTCTACCTCAATTATGAATGACTTAAGGATCTCACTAGTTTCATCCTTAGTTCTCAAAAAGAAAACCCAAGTAAACCTGGAATAATCATCAGTAATAACCAAACAATATCTTTTATGATTCAAACTATTAACAGAAGTAGGACCAAACAAGTCCATATGAAGCATGTATAGAGCTTGATTATTAGAGTTATGAACCTTTGGCTTACAAGAGGCTCTGTGTTGTTTACCCTTAAGGCAAGAAACACAGGTTTGGTCATTTTAAAAAATCTTAGTAGGTAATCCTCTTACCAAACCATATTTTGCAATCTTATTAATGGTTTTGAAATTAACATGACCAAGCCTTCTATGCCACAACATTGACTCATCCAATGTGGCTTTTGCAACAAGGCAAGTAAGACCTTCTTTGGGAACAAGTTTATTCATCTCAACACTGTATGTGTTACCCTTTCTGGTGATTTTAAGCAATACTTGACTTTCATCAGGTAGCTTAAAGTTAGGAGAAAGAATAAGACAATCAGTATCAGTGAATAACACCTTGTTCTGCTTATCACAAATTTGTGATACACTAAAAAGGTTGTACTTAAGCTCTGGTACAAAATACACATTTTCAAAGTCAAGATTACCAGTTTTAATAATACCTTTACCAGTAATCTTTCCACCAACACCACCTCCAAAGATAACAGGTCCTCCATCCAGAGGTGTAAATTCTGAAAGGTATGACATGTTACCAGTCATGTGCCGTGAACATCCACTATCTGAGTATCCTCTATCTTCTCCATCATTTGTAGGATGTTCCTGCATACAAAAAAAAAGGATTTAGTTCCTTTTGGGGACCCAAGCCATCACTGACTTGGATCTGCCTCGTGCATCAATATAATTATATCTATTGAAAGTCATTGATGCACCATTGGGTTTGGTAGGTATCCATACCCAACGTGCTGAGACCTTCACAGCATTACCCCATTGACCCTTAACATTCATGTGCCTAGCAGTAGGAACTGCTGGCCTAGCAGTAGAAACTGCTGGCCTAGCAGTTGGAACTGCTGGTTTAACTTTAGGCACCCACTTTTGATTATTCAAAGCTGTTTTCTTGTAAAAGGGCCTTTTAACTGTTTGTGCATGATTTGAAAATGGTTTTGCACTTGAAACAGTTTGTTTGTTATTAAACCACTTGTTTTGTCTAGCAGTATAAACTGATTTGATGCCAGACTTCAACATGACTGCTCTGGGTGTCATCTTATGATTTACATTAGGGTTAGTCAATCTAGTAGGACTGTTTTGATTCACCCTAGCATTGGTATTCCCATACACCCTTGAATTCCCAAAAACTTTATTTTTCCATGGATTTGAGTCACAATATGCAGCCAAATGATCAAAATTACCACACACAAAACATACTTTATTCTGCATAACAAACTCATCACCAAGTTGTTGAGATTTTAAGTTATTCCAGTTCCTTTGATTGCCCCTAGGAACTGAAGATCTATGTGTAGACCTATACATCTCAGCATATCTAACATTTTTCCTAACTGGTTTTATGTTTTCATTTTTGACCACTTTAGGAACATGTTTTACTTCTACCTTAACAACATCAGGTTTAACCTGAACCTGATCATCCTCATCTTCAGATGTCCAATCCTCTATGGTTGGTGCATCTAAGTCCCTACCAGAGGACACCTTATCCTCAAAAAGTGATGTATCACTTACACTCACAAAAGAATCCTCAGCCTTAACAAATTTAGTAGGACTCTCATTGGTTTTTGCACCATATCCAGGAAATTCCATATCCTTAAACTCTTCTAAGCCTGTATGAGCTAAGTCAATTCCTGGAGGTACAAACATTCCTCTATTGGGGGGTGCAACTAACTTATATCCTAAACCAGATTTAGCTTTATTAAGTACTTGACTCTCTATTATTTTCTGAACTCCTTTTGATGTATGTTCAAGAGTGTCAACACTTAATTGGATGTTTTCTTTTTCTTTCTTAAGCTTTTCTAGTTCATATATAAGCTCACTCATCTTATCATCTCTTAGTTGCAAGTCTCTTTTTAGAATAGCTATATCATCATTAAAGTTTGATTCATTCTTTCTATAAAAAGATAAGTTGCACTTCTAAAACATCTATTCCTCTTTTATGATTAGAAAGACTAGAATTTACTTCATTAAATTCTGTCCTAAGATTATCATACTGTTTCTTAAGAGACTCATAATCATTCAAAGCTTGACAAGAATTAGAACACTTTTTAACTTCATGTACCTCTGAGTCAGAGAAGGCCATCAATCCCAAGTTGGCTGGTTCCTCCTCTTCTTCTATGAAGCTCCAGTCAAAGCCAGCTCCATCAACAGCTACCATTGCCTTGGAAGAAGTTTCTTCCACATTCACTGTTCTCCTAGTACCCTGCTAACTTCTATACCCTTTGCCTTTGTTGTCCTGTTGTCTTGGGCTTCTACACTCTCTGGCAAAGTGTCCCATCTTGTGACAATTATAACACTCCACCATGAATTTGTCATAGCCAGCAACATCTCCTCCATTGAGAGTAAGCTTCTTTCCAGTCCTTTGAAAGTACTTCTTTGCCCTAATGCTTAGCAAAGCCATTTGCCACTTCAAGTCCATTGCATCCAAGTCATCATCATCAATTTGAAGAAGATCTTCATTGTAGATTTGAGACCCACTGGATTGCTCAGATACAAAGGCATAGATAGTCTCATCACTCAAGCTAGCAGTACTAGTTTTTACACTAGCAGTACTAACTTTAGGGCTAGCAGTACAAACATCTGGATCATCCTTAGTACTGCTATTGCTGGGGGATGACATAAATGCCATATTTCCAGGCATAGAACTGGTGCTTCCTCCTTTCTTCACCTTTTGTTCAACAATCTTAAGATTGTTGTACAATTCATTGAGTGTCATCTTCTCCAATTCAGGCTTGTTGCTCCAAACCACAACATGGGTGTTCCATTCAGCAGACAAACTATTGAGAAACTTTAAGTTTAGGTCTTCTTGTGGAATAAAAATCTTCAAACCAACAAGTTGACTCACAATTTTCTTTAGCCTGTTAAAGATTTGATCAAGAGTTTCAGTGCTTGTGGCACTAAAATTCTCATAGCTCTGCTTCAGTAGTGTTCTCTGTGCCTTCTTAGTGGCTTCATTGCCACTAAATCTCTCAACAATAGCTGCAAAAAGTGTCTTTGCAGTCTCATAATGACTGAAGTTCAACACCTGATCATTGGGGATTGCCATGAGTAACAAACTCTTGGCTTTCAGGTCATTTTTCTTCTTAACCCTCTCATCATTTGTGACTGGTTCAGTGTTGAGCTTTGTGGTTTTGGAACCATTAGCAAGTGTTTCCTCAGAAGTTGTTGGTTTAAACTAATCACCATTGATAATGACATCCCATAGTGCATAATCTTGCACCATGAAGTATTGCTCATTTTTGAGCCTCCAGAGATCATATTCGTTTTGTTTTAACATTGGGAGTTTGGCAAGGATAGAGGTTTGAGGTGTTTCCATGTCCATCTTCTTGGTTGAAAGAGAATAAGTACTTCTGGATCTTCTAATTCAAAGTATCAGAACCTGGCTCTAATACCACTTGACCGGATCTAAACACACTCCTTGTGTTGAAGATACTTTGAGTATATGCTAAGTAGCACGTAGAATTTACTACAAAGCACTTAGAAGATTATGTGTATGATGATGTATGTGATTGTATGAATGTAACAGTGAAAGTATGAACACAATGTTTAACCAAACAAATAGCTTCAATATTACTACGAGTGATCTTTGATTATCACTAGGGTTTTACAACCTTGAAGCTTTCGTATAACTTTCACAACTCTATATGAAACCCTAACTAAGATCTCCTTTTATAGAACAAGGAGTCCTTTACAAGTATTCTCATATTCGTATCAAACTATAACAATAAGATATACACAATATCTATTCTATATATATCCATACGCGTCTTTCATCTTCTGTCTTCAGCTTATAAGCAGTACTAATCGTCTGTACTAGCAGTACTAACTGACTTAGTACTGTTAGTGTTAATCTTCAGTAGTTGTAACTTTGACCTTGCAGTACTAACTTTATACCTAACAGTACTAACTGTTGGTTTAATTCCCAACAGCCATAAAGGGCTTTCTTGAGCCTATAGACGTGGTTCAGATGCTCTGGATCGACGAAGCCCTCTGGTTGTGTAACGTACACCTCTTCCCGGAGTTGTCCATTGAGAAATGCCGTCTTAACATCCATTTGATAAACCGTGATATTCTTGTGAGCAGTGTATGCCAGGAACATTCGAACGGCCTCAACACGCGTCACTGGTGCAAAAAATTCCTCGAAGTCGATTCCTTCCTCTTGACTGAATCCTTTAGCCACCAACCGGGACTTGTTACGAATAACCGTACCATCCACATCTAACCTGTTTTTCTAGATCCACTTCAGCCCGACGACGTAAACCCCATCTGGTCTTTCTACCATTTCCCAAACTTCCAACCTCTAGAATTGATCCAATTCCTCTTGCATAGACTCAATCCAATTGTCGTAGGTAAGGACTTCTTTAATGTTTTTGGGTTCGGACTGACAAACGATGAGAGCATAAATGCAGGTTTCACTGTCTGTATGGAGTCGTTGTCGTGTCATGACTGGGTTTTCTGGGTTTCCTATTACATTCACAAGGGGGTGATTCTTTTTCCATTTGTGAGTGGATGGGTAGTGTTGATAATTGTGGTGCAAATTTGACGGTTCCAAATTGCGTGTGGACAACTCTGCGATATCAGAAATGGTGGGAGCCAGAGCAAATGGATTAAAGAAAGCATTGCCATAATAATCTGCTGGTGTGGGTAATTCAGAAGAATATAGAATGGGATCTTTAGCTGCAAGCGCAGAAGTAGAAGCTGTTTGATCTACTGATGATGATGTGTCTGGTTGAGGTGCATCTTTAGCAACTGATGTGGTTGTAGTCACTTGTGTATCAGGTACGTGATTATCAACGAGTGGTTGTGCAGCGGAGCTTGTGGATACATCAGAAGCACGACTCAAGAGAGTATCATCAAATAACGGAGCAAACAAGTCTTCTAGGTCTTTGCGGTTTAGAGAGAAGGATGCAGCTGAAGGATCAGGGAAGTTGAGACGGTTGGATTCGGGTCCTAAGCTATTTTGCTCAGAAGCCATTTCGGTGAGCTCGGGTCCGAAACTGAGTTGTTCCAAAGCCATTGTTGTTGTATCGGTAAAGAAAGTAGCAAGAGACAAAACCGAGAACATGGATCCCCAAGTGAAACTGGGTTCCAGATGTTTGAAGCATAAAGTTGTAGTGTCAATTATCCTCTTGACACCTGAGCACATGATTTCTATGGTATTCTTTCTAGCCTCCGGGATAGATGTTGTGGAATTCATATTCGTTTTGGTGCAAATGTCTAAAATCTTTCCGGTAGGAATCCACCTAAGACCAATTGTTTTGAAAATTCTACCTGTGGGAACCCACCTAAGGTTAGATCTAGGTGATGTTTTCCTTTTAGATGCAGTGGAATGAAACGCGAGAGCATCACTTAGTTGAGAAAACCTACGTCCTATATTGATCAACTTTTTAGGTTTCTAAATCTTGTCTTTTGGTTCAACGGGTTTGTTTGGTTTTATTTTCTTAGTCGATTGTGCCTTTGTACGTGAATTCACTTCTTGAAGATATTTTGACACACAGACATTGCAACTACTCTTAGATGCTAACCAATTCCTATATGTTTGTTGAGTGCTCCTAGGTTTTGGTTTGCTACTACTAGCAGTGTTCTGTAAAACAGTGGAAGGCATCACACAAGGTTTTGAACTTAAAATTCTGTCTTTTTGAAGTAGTGCCTTTTACCTAGCTTTTTCTAGATCATAGTTCTTGTACATGTCATTTATGCCATAAGACTCTTTACTTTTAATGCTCGTTTTAGACACTATTTTTGAACTAAACCTAGATGAGCCAGGTATAAACACGTGTTGAGCTTTTGCAGAAACAGATGCCTTTTCCTTAGGCCAAAAATGTGGAGTGACTGGTTCTGTCAAATTATTTTTCTCAACAACTTGGGAGGCAAACCGATATTTTTAAAATTTAGGTCGTTCAGATTTAAATGCAGTTGGTTGTCTAACCACTGATTGTTTTCTGATAAGTTGTAGAAGCAATTTCCCCAAGATTGATGGTTTTGCAAACTTAGTATCCACACTCTGGCCAGTCAATCTTCTTAATTTGTTTTGCAATGCAGCATGTGCAAACACCTTTGCTTGAATTTGACCTTTTAACAACTCATTTTCCTTAACTAATGTATCCATATGTTTACTTTCTTCATTCAAAGATTTACCATTATTGCCCGAAGTTAGAGAATCCTTATGCAGTTTAAGTTCAAGTGAGATGCAATGTGCCTCTAGTTTTGAAAAATCTTTTTGAAACTGGGCAATGGTCTTTTTGAGACAAGTATTTTCAAACTCGAGAGCTTGGTTTGATGGTACATTTGTTTTGTTTTCATTTAATGGATCAGGCAAAGGTTGTTTGACAAGATGTTCGTCAACATTCTGATCAATCCCTCCTTCATTTCTAAATTCAGGTTGTTCAGTAAATTAGCGATGATGAGCAGATATATGATTATTGACAACTGATTGTACCTCAGCCATTGGCTCTTTGTCAAATATGGGCTCTGTGTCATATGTGGGTCTGACATCTGTACACTCAACATCTGTATCATTCGTTGATCTGCTGCTATCATCCTTAGTCATTGGCTCTTTGTCAAATATGGTCTCTATGTCAGATGTGGGTCTGACATCTGCACAATCAACATCTATATCATTCGTTGATCTGCTGCTATCATTCTGCTTTTCTGATTCTATCCCACTGCTTTCTGTAACAACCAATGCTTTAACCGTATTAGCTTGCTCTTCTTGAAACTGCAACTTCTTTTCATTCATTCTTTTGTCATACTCTTGTCTGTGAAGTACTCTTTCAGCAATTGACTTCTCAAACGAATCCATTTATTGAGTCAGCATGTCTTTGAAAGTTTTAACCTCAATTCTAGTGTATTCCAAAAAATACTTGCATGTCATGACACTGTCAAAATCTGATGATAACCAGGAAATGATAAACTGCTGAAATTGTTCCTTGAGAACTCTAAAGGCGACCGTGGATCCATTCTCGTGAAATTCTTCATTTTCAAGTTGCTTCTCCAGTTGATCGACATTGAGGAACATTGTTTTTGTGAATATCTCAACGTCTTCTCCAAAGAGTGATGAAAATGCCCGTTTGAATCCATTCTCGATACGAGTTTCTGCTAAGTCTTTGTTTGAGAGGACCTTAAGGTGTGAATGAAGTAATCTAAGACATATTAGGCATTTCTCTTTCATTTCTCTATCTTTTTCTTGCATTAAAAATTCTTGCGTATCACTTTCTTGAGATCCTTGAGAAACAAGGTTTGGTGGTGAAGAATTAGAGGAAGGTGACATCTGTTCATTCATTTGCGACTTTGATTGATATATTTTCTCTCCCCCGTGATTGTTGCGATGAA
Organism: Artemisia tridentata subsp. tridentata; assembly: GCA_021014915.2. Lineage (NCBI taxonomy): Eukaryota > Viridiplantae > Streptophyta > Magnoliopsida > Asterales > Asteraceae > Artemisia > Artemisia tridentata. The sequence goes on from CP139508.1 coordinate 402,804,776, forward strand.
ATCGGAAGAATCAAACTAAAATGTGTAAACTTGTGTATGTAGGATCTTTAAAGGATAATGACAGTTTTTGTTGAAGATTAGGTTTGTACGTTTGAAGAACTGTTTAGAGAAAATCCCAAGAAACCTGAAGAATCCAAACTCGGAAGAAACACTTTTTGAAACTCGGAGGATTTTACTCTAGAAACTCGGAGAATTCAATGTTTGAAACTCGGAGGATTTTACTCTAGAAACTCGGAAGATTCAATGTTAGATTCTCGGAAACTTTTACCAAACTCGGTAAATTTCAGAAACTTGATAACGTTCACCAAGCTTGGTAAATTTCAGAAACTCGGTAGATTTCACCAAACTTGGCAAAATTTCAGAAACTAGGTAGATTTCACCAAACTTGGCAAAATTTCAGAAACTCGGTAGATTTCACCCAACTTGGCAAAATTTCAGAAACTAGGTAGATTTCACCAAACTTGGCAAAATTTCAGAAACTAGGTAATGTTTACCAAACTAGGTAAGATTTACCAAACTAGGCAATGTTTACCAAACTAGGAAAGATTTCAGAAACTAGGTAATGTTTACCAAACTAGGTAATGTTTACCAAACTAGGTAAGATTTACCAAACCAGGTAATGTTTACCAAACTAGGTAAGATTTACCAAACCAGGTAATGTTTACCAAACCAGGTAAGATTTACCAAACTAGGTAATGTTTACCAAACTATGTAAGATTTCAGAAACTAGGTAGATTTCATTGAAGAACAGTAACGTGAATAGTAACTTCTTGAATGAACAGTAACGGAGAAATATTTCTTCAATTTTCACTTAAATCTAATCTTTAACAACCTAAATTACCCCTAGGCGAATGATACCACTTGATGTTACTTACTTTTATCACACAAGCTACTTAATTAACCTAGATCTAGAGAGAGAAAGTTAGAAAGTGAAAGAGAGTGGAAGATTGTCTTAACAATAATCAAGGTGAAATGCTCATTCAATCAACCAGCCCTCTCCTTTGAATGGGAGGGGGTATTTATAGTTTTTACAATGAATGGACTTGTAGCCTTAATTAAACATAATTAACTTAAACAACATAAATAAATAGACACAGCCCACGGGCCTTCTACACAGGCTGGGCCATAAAACAAACCTAAAGGCCTAAGCAACCTATTACATAAATGATCAATACTTGATGAATAATAATGTGCTCCCAACACACCATTTGAAGTGATCTTTCAAGATATCCCATATAGTAGATAAATGAAACGCCCAATTTTTTGTTGTTTTTAACATCGGAAGTCCTATACGGCGTATGAGACTAATTCCTATACGCTGTATAAGAATTTGTCCTATACGTCGTATAGAGCTACTGTAACCCAAACCAACACTTTTCAAAATATGCACTTTGACGTGTTTCCAAAACATAAAACTGAACATAAACTTGATATACATCATATTAAACATAAGACCGATACTACAATTACAGTTTCATAAACTATAGCTTCTTTTAAACCCAATAAAACTAAAAGTGGGTATTTTTAAGCTTGTTCAAATAATCCATTTCTTGCACTACTATAACAAGTTTGACACATCACATTAAACATTTCCATAAATCGTTTCATTTGACTTCAAAGAAATATGGATGAATCTAGTTGCATCGAGAGGAGGTAAAAGAAGGCTCGTTACCAATACGAGCATCAACACTAGCTAACCCATTGGACTTTCCCCTTGACCTTTAATAAATCGCTTGGCTCACCTATAAAACATGTCATGAAGGCAAAATAAGCTAAATGCTTAGTGAGTAAACTATGTATTCATCTTAAACACAAATCATGAACTATGAATTCACTTTGAACTATGGGTGCTTTATAAGCACATATCTGATGGAAAACGGTAGGGCAAAAATTAAAATATTTCTTAACAGTTAAACATAAAACATGCAGCGGAAGACAATAAACCTACCAGAGTTTTCCACAACCAGCGATCCATATGCGGTTTATGGCTAATCATATTAAAACACAACTATTGCATACCTGTTTGTTTACGTAGGAGATCAAAACGATATTAGAGCTTAAAGCAAAGCCCCTCACGGTTTAGCACACCAGTCCTCAAGCGATTTCAGTACGGTGCTAGTAGTCTATCCAAGTAGCAGCAACAACACAAGAGATCAGATCAGATCACACGAACAAAGTAGTTCGTCTGTGTGTGTGTGTGTTCGGCCGTATGAACAAGCAAGGGGGAGTGATTTTTAGGGTTTATAAAATCCTTACTGAATGAAGTAATAACTCTTATATTTATAACAAGCAAGGGGGAGCGATTTTTAGTAATATCTCTTTCTTTTTAAACAAGTCAAATAATCAAAAGCCCAAGCCCGGTCAACCCTTAGGTGAAAGGCCTCATGTGGGACCTACAAGGTCTTCACGCCCCTTTTCGGGCTTCCTGACCCGTTCTCTCTTAACCTTTACTTAATCCAATTAATTAAGCACAACTCTTTTTCGTTTAATGGACCATATATATATAATATTATATATATATATATATATTAAGATATAATTACTTATAAATATAACTATATATAAATAAACAACTCGAACTATTATTTGCGACCCTAGTGGATAATATATTAATGGCAATATTTAATTCCCGTTATACATTGTACATAATCCTTCAATATCATATATGGTGTTTTACAAGCACAAGTTAACTATGTGGTGCTATTCATGCACATCTAGACTATGGGGTGCTTTCACGAGCAAAATGACTATGGAGTGCTTTCACGAGCACAATTTGCCATGGGTGCTATCACGAGCACGATACACTATGAGGTGATATCATTAGAACAAATTACTATGGGGTGTTATCATTGGCACAAATGACTATGGGGTGCTATCATTAGCACAAATCACTATGGGTAAAATATGACCACACGGGTCAATATAAACTTTTGAGTCATGACCTCATGGATCAATATAAGCATTCAACATAAATTTTGATATAACATAACTTAATTATTCATAACATGAGATAGGGGTGTTTAACTCTCGATACTTACGCTTCACTTTTATTTCATTACTCACCTTATCGTACTAGGATGATTCCCGAAAGCCCTTGACTAACTCTTTGTACCTATAATCATGATAAACATATGTATGGTCATTCACCACACTAATTCATAGTGTTTGGGATAAACACTGTCAAAGGTGGCTTTTGGCTAGTTACTTAAAACAAACCAAAATTCATTCTTTAATTGAACAAAGACCATTCTTTTATGTAAAACATCAACACTTGCTTACTCATAATTTCCATAACGTAAATTCTTACTTTCTTTGATTCCGTGGCTATTTCAACTTAAATTCTTACTTTCTTTGATTCCATGGCTATTTCATAAACTTATAATTTCATACACTATCATAATTCACCCATGGAATCATCATAAACAACTCTATAATCCCTTAAACTGATAATTAGTCAAAACCCCCCACTATGAATTTAAGCCAAAGCATAAACTAACGATTTTCATTAATTCGTACCTTTCAAACGGCTTTGTGATTTACTATAGTAGGTTGAATTCAATTTCATATTTTTTAGATTATGTCTAGGAGATATATTTTTAAGTTTAAATCTGAAGTCTATTTGAGAACAAGTAGAAGTCCAGTGGGGGATATTTGATTGCATCAAATAATAACATGTTTTTGTTATCAAAATCCCACGATTATTACTCATTTTTATAGTGTTTATATGATATTTGGTATTGAATTCTTATAAATTTTTATTTTAATATTTTTTTTGAGCTATGGTGCAATTCTCGCTGAAAATACCAAAAAATGACGAAAAATGGAGCTAAAAATGAAGAAATATGGACTTCATGTAGAGAATAAGCCATATACACCCAACTTGGTATACGACGTATACATTCAAAGATCTGGTAAAAATTAATAAGTGTTGAATAGTATACGGCGTATACTACTTTCCTTGTATATGTCGTATACACCTGAAGACTGGTGACGTGGCTAGTGCACAAAAGGAGTATATAACGTATACCACCTTATGTGTATACGATGTATACACTAACAGGCTTGGGCTTTTTCATCTTTAAAGCTAAATTTTACACACACTTAGAGTACATTTTTATAACCCATAAAGACCAGATAATTCCCTAAGCTTCCAAGACGTTCTCCAAGATTTCAATATCATCAATATTGAAGGAGTACCATTGAGTGTCATTTTTTCCCTTTTTGTGAGGTGCTAGATTTTGTGATTTACTATAGTAGGTTGAATTTAATTTTATATTTTCTAGATTATGCCTAGGAGATATCCTTTTAAGTTCAAATATGAAGTCTACTCGAGGACAAATAGAAGTCAAGTGGGGGGAATATTTGATACACGACCACCGGATTTGAAAACATTGTTCATTCGCCCATTGATTAGAGGTAGTGAGAACTCGAGGGCAAGTTCTTTTCAAGTGAGGGAGAATGATTGGGACAAGATTAGAGACCAAGAGTCGTAGACTTTATTTTCTCTACAAAATAACAATTTAAACATCGTTACGTCATAGAGCTCTCGAATAGGAATTAATATTGGATTTTAAGTGGGGAAAATGTAACAAAGATTTTTTGTTTATGGCATAAAGGTGTCGAATGCGGAATTTTCCTATTATTTTTTAAGTCGGTTTTAACTTTAATTAGGTTACTTTTTCTACAAATTTTACATCCCTATAAATATAAGGCTCGTTATAATTGTAATATACTTTTGATCATTTATAAAATTGTGTTTTAGAATCTTTACTTTTGTTTGGGTTTTATTCCCTGGAGGTTTTACCCTCGTTATCAAACCTTGTAATAGGGTTAAGAAATTCCCTTCCGCATCCTACGTCAATTGACATTAGATCTTGTTAGTATCTTGATGGTGAGTCGTGTAGAAGAACCAAAAACCCATATTGGTGGGATTTGGTCGACCGAATACATGGATTGTGCGATCAATGATCTTGCATACAAATTCGCGAGTATGTCCGCTATTCTTGAAAAGATCCACTCCATGATTGGGGGTAGTTGAAGTCACGCAAATCACGAGGGTAACAATCATGGTAATCACAGATTCCATCCTAATAATGAGGGATTCTTTGACGATTATGTGTGTCACCAATCTTCTAATCAAAACTGTGGACATGTTGATGTTGGTGATTAACTATATAATAAACATATTAAAACGACATGAAATAAATATATTCACGTGAAAGCCTAAATCAAAACCACGGATCCATATAGCCATATGACCAATCGATAAAAACAACAATAAATGTTATACCATTATACTCCTCCGTCTCATTTATTGTCCATATTTCCTTTTATGGATTCTCAAATTAATTGTCCATTTCTATTAGTAAAAACTAAGAATCTAGTGGAATATTCCATTTTAGTGTTGAAAATAAAGTGCCCACTTTTATAAACTTTGTGTTTTTCTCTGACAAATAATAGACGAGGTACCTTTTTAGCGTGATTGGTAGATCGAATGGAGGCTAGATCAAACTCGATTCACTAAGAAACCCTAAGTAATCAACCGTAGGTTACCTCTATGAATGTCCACACTATACGTCCTTGAAAACCACTGGATGCTAGCCCCTTAGTAACACTTGGTTAACCTTAATGAACACTTGGAATAGGTTAATGATCAAAACCAAAATGCCTAGTTCATGCCCTAGGATCGGCCAAATATTGATGGGGAGGTGGAGGAGATAAATCTTTTGTGATATTGTATTTAGTTAAGTGATATGACTAAATCAAATGCACTTATCCTAATGCATGTTTCATTTAAGTCCCTGGACTTAATTCTCCTCCCTTTAACACCCCCATGGGCCGGCCTAATGGACCAAGTAAATGGGCTAGCCATTTGCTTGAGTCCAATATAAATCCACTAAGTCTAACTCAATTATTAGTGGCTCATTTACTTAATCCCATGTTACTTAGATATTGCATGATGTAAATATGATAAATACATTATGACACATGTTGTCTCTGTGTATATGTGTGTGACCTCATAGGTTCACGTGTGTCTAACCATATAATTATTTATTATGCCATGAGCATACTCCAACAATTAATTCCAACGGGTCTTAAGAAGAGGAAGGAGATGATGCCTATGGAGCTATTGATGGAAAACCTACAGGACGGTTTAGTGGTCCTAAAGTTATCAATAGGAGGAATGAGCGTCGAATGTGGTTATGGAGATCGACAAAGGTATTGTGTTAAGGCTAAGATCCCTAATTTTCTTGGGAATCTTGACCTTGAGGCTGTGTTAGATTGGTTGTAAGAAGGTTGAAAAGTTCTTTGACATCATGGATGTTCCTGAAAAATAACAAGTCAAAATCATAGATTACAAGTTACGTAAAGGAGCTGGAGCTTGGTGGGAAAACGAGCAAGACAACCGCTGGAGACAAGGAAAAAGTATCCAATCAACACATGGCAAAGGATGAAGAGAATTATGAAAGGTAGGCTTTTACACCAGAACATTAAAGAAAGTTTATATTAACAATACCATACTTGTGTTCAAGGAAAAAGAATCGTGGTGGAGTACACGAGTGAGTTCTTATGGTTACAAGCTAGGTGTAACTTGAAGTAATCTGAAGAATAAACTATTGCTAGGTATATTAATGGGTTGAATATAGCAATCCAACAGAAGTAAAGTCTTTTGTCAATTTAGACTGTTGATCAAGCTCAATTTAGCTATAAAGGTAGAATGGTCAATATCTAAACAAACTTTGAATTTGGAAGGATCATTGGAAGAGAATTCATATTTGATTTCTACTCAAGTAAACTATTCTATAAAACTCAATTAAGTGTTGAAACTAATACATCTTCAAGTTTGACTTCTCTAGTTTTCACCATTGGTGCTGGTGTGATAAAGTCAGTTGACGGATTCCAATCCACATGTCAAACCTATGCCACCCTAAGTGTTTTAGGTGTAGTTTACAGGTTCATAGGTCGAACGAAAGTCCTAACAGGAAGTTGAATGCCTGTTTTGGGGAAAGTCATGAAGAATGGTAGTGCAAATATTGCGATATTTAATCTATACAGTCTCGTTTATTTTGATTGATGACAAACATGTAACTTGATACATAACGTAAAATGTACAAGTTACTCGTAATCATATTTTGTCTCAACATACATTCAACACCTCTCGACATCTTAAGTCCTCGTATGCTACAACACAGGTTCGTACATGTTTGTTATGTGGCATTATGATCAAACCCCTTAACAAATCATTTAGAAAGTATAAAATACGTTTAGAGACATTAAGTATTTTAAAACGTTAACCATTCTATTTTAAATCTCATTTTACATTTTGCATATACAAGTATTTTTACTTGTAGATCATGCTTCCTAAGTTGTATTCATGTCAAAATAGAATAAGTGCCACATTAGGTGTCAAAATAGGATAAGTGACACATTATGTGTCAAAGTGCACTTTAGGTGTCAAACTAAGAAAAATGTGTTTACATACTTCTAAAAATGATGTTAATGACATAATAACTTAAGTCCTATAATAGCATAAGTAGTTTAATATTTTTAGTAACACATAAACCAACATGGTACAACTTGTTAAACATATATTAACTAGTTAAGTAATACATTTTACAAACAAACTTTTGTTTACATTTTAATCAAAATGAAAATGGTTTCATTACCTCATGCATAGTGTCATCAAAATCTTGAAAGATCACAAAAGATATCTTGAAAAGATTGTGTAAATATTTTGGAAGGATTTGAGACAAGATTTGCAAAGATTTTGGAAATCTTAGAAAATATCTTTGTAGGATACTAGTAAGATCATGTAAATATTTTGGAAAGATTTGAACAAGATTTGTAAAAGATTTTGAAGATTTTCTGTCAGGTCCCCACGGAACCAAATGCATACACGGACAGAACCCTTGTTTTGGTTCCGTCAGATCCGTGGGTTGCTAAGCTTGTTGGCTATAAATAGCAGCCCATTGTTTACTCATTCATATACCACTTGAACACATATTCTCTCTACACTTTTGCATACATTTACTCATACATACTCCCGAAATGATCCTGTGAAGTAAGCTCAGAGATCATGAGTCATCATCCACCACAAGCATACATATATGAAGATCTATCACAACAAGCTTAGGGAACTTGTGATCTTCATCCATTGAAGGCTTTCTATCAATGGAAGTTCGTTTAGATTAGTCATTCATATCCATTAGACATTTGTGTCATGGATCGTCATTGTAAACATCATTGTATCATCACAATCTATTCACCAAACTAGATTAGATGGTTTATGTGTTTGTGCCATAAAACACAAGGTTTTTATGTTGGGCCATAAAACATAAAGAGAGTGGTTGCACCCTTATAAAAGAACTCGATATCTAGCTTAGTGTCGGAAATATTGTATAAGCGACGTTAGGTTGGTTCTACCTCGAATTAGAACCCGGTATTTAGCTTTAAACCAGAAAAAGTGTAAGTGACGTTTGTAAGGTTTTCTCCGCCGAGAAGGGAGCTTGTTGATTTAGTGAAGTAACTCTCGAGTTGGGTACTCGGGGAGTGAAGTAAGGCGGAGAGGAGATCTGTAACCGAACCATTATAAATACTCGTGTCTGGTTTGCACTTTCTTTTACTTACTGTTTTAATTTTATACTTGCATTATATTATTGCTTGTGTCGTGATTTGATGGTTATGCTTGTGTGACAACTTGTGTTAGTGTATGCTTATATTAGTCATAGACTATAATTGACATTTTTCATATTACAACATGCTTGATCGGATATTTGATACAACAAGTTTTAAGATTTTAAAATGGTAACATATTCACCCCCCCCCCTCCACGTTTTCACAATTGGTATCAGAGCCTCGTGGCTCTTATTTTCAAAACAAATGGTTTTTAAAATGGAGTACGATCCATGTATCAAATTACCATTGAAGCGGAATATAATATGAAAAATGTTTCGCTAATTATACTTAGAAATTTTGTTGTTAAATGTTACTTTGTATACAAGCTTGAAGATGTCTTTGAAAAATAAAAGAAAATATTTTTTAAAAGAATTAAGTGTCAAATTGTGTACTCAAAGCAAATTTACGAAAAATACGGTTTTGAAATGAGCGTTTGGGATAACTATAAATTTAGTTGAAAAATCACCTCGGTAAATGATTAGATAAGTCACATAAGTAGAAATGATGTTAAAATACGATTATTATATGTTTACTACCAAATCTAGTAAGTCCTACACATTCTCGCTATGCGAAAATACATGTTTTTAGCATTCTGTGACATTCTGTCTCAGAGAAGCACGGATCAGACGGGTCCCTTTAAAGGGTTCCTTGCCCTTTGGAAAAGGGATCCTTGGTCTGCACAGTCCAAAATTTTTGCAAACTTTAAAAATTCATAACTAATTAACCGTAAGTCCGTAGAAGTCGTGCCATCTATCATTTTAAAGGGAATTAAGTCTACTTTCATTTAAAAATTATCTCATAGCTTAAATCTAAATTGAAGTAATTAAAATAAATCAAATGCTACAACCTATCCAAAATATTAAGTTTCATTTTTAGTAACTCAAACTTTTGTGTCGGGCAATGTAAGTTGGTATCCTTTGAACATTGATATGATTTCTTTTGAAACTAAAGAATTTGGTGATATTTATATAAATAAAGGAAACTAATCAAGCTTGGTATAAATCTTCATATTTAAACGCGAAGTGACGAAAAGTATCTTTCTTTTTATGCTATGCTATATGACTACTTGTTTTGGTTGTTTGCATACATGTTGTTTGCTTATTGAAAGTTGTGATTGCACTTGTTTATTTGTGATACATAAGTGTCAATCTTGCCATGATATTCATTTGCTTGTTTGTCAATTTCATGTTTATACACAATAGGACATTTGCTAGATTTTGTGCACCAAGTTGGAAAATTGTTTTTGCATTACTTATAGACTTAGATAATTTTCTTTCCATATGTTATATTAAAATCTTGCATAATTCACTTAGAAATAAGAACTAAATAAAACTAGTCAAGTACTTTGAAAAATGTTGTTTTGCACAAACTCCCACCAAATAGTTCAAGTGTTAAAATGTGTCACTACTTTCAATGATTATCGAAACATTCAGTATCTTTGAAAAAGGTGTGTGAAACAATGAAGTATGAACCATTATAGGCCTTGTAGGATGTTAACATGTTATTTAATGCTTTGTGAACTAACCAAGTGCCGTGCAGGTGGATAACATCATTATGTTATCAATTCTCATTTTCACGTTTTGGTGAAATTTTTAGCCCTTGCATGATCTCTACCCATCCATGTGTTTATACCTGTTTTATTGTTATTTTCTAATCACAACTAATTAATTACATATGTTTTAGAATAAATTACGGGATTTGAAAAGGTTTCGAGGATTGAAAAATGCCCACTGTTAAGATTTTTGGTTTGGCGGATGGGGCGGAACCAAATAATTGGTTCCGCCTGTGTAATTTTTTGGTACCGCCAAAATCTTACCCATGGATGGGGCGGCACCAATACATCGGTTCCACCTGTTATATGTTTTGGTGCCGCCAACCTGCAATAACACATTTTCATTTTTGTTTAAATCCCGCACTCTAGATCACTCACTTTTGTTACTAGGATACTTTTCACAGATATTCACTCATATTAGGATCATTTCATCTCACTTGCACTAATAGGATAACCGTCTCTAATCATACTTTCAAATTTCATGAAAATGCTCCGATGTACCTTTCTCTATAAAGGCAGGAACTCTGAAATTAGTTCCTTGCAATCAGTAGACCACTGAGATTTTGAAATCATTACACACATTCGCTGCATTCTTCCATCCTTCACTCATCCTTTATCCATTAGCTTGATTTGTTTTATAAATTGACAACTTCCTAACAAATCCGGACTCATTGTTTGCAAAGATAACATATAATATCAAAAATGACAAGTCCAACTTATAATTGTAGATATTGTCTTGTATCCACATATGTTGCCTCACTTGGTTAACATGAAAATAATGTGTCATCCTTCAAGACGATAAGGATTAACATCGAGTCATAACTCACACTCAGGTTAAAGATGTATTATCAAGTCTTGCTATCCTTGAGTGCGATCTAATCTCGACAAAGTAGGATTGACAAATTAAGTATTTTGTTCAAAATATTCAAGTAAAATTGACTTACGATTGTAGTCATTAAAGGTCATATCCGAAAAATCAAAGTATTTTAACAACATATGTTAAAACACTTATCCTAACACTCTCCCAATCAATAGGAATAAAACAAATGTCAATAGGTCTTCATCCTTGAACACTTAGCACTTAAGTTCACTTGTTCTTTCACCATCATCCCATCACATTCACCTTTATGATATATCTAAGCCCTTAAGCTTCACAAACATGACCAAAACTTCAAGCACTTCACCTACTAGTTGTACCAACCAATGGACCACAAGAATTAGTATCCATCCTTGTTGTTTTCAACATCTATGAACAAATAATCAACCTAAGTACTCCTATAGTACAACAAAACTCTACATCACCACATCCTTATTTAGACACACTAGAAAACCTACCACCTAGATCAACCAATCCACAATCTTTATCAACATTTGAATCCATTGAGTGCATTGCTTTAAAAAAAATACCTTTGTCCAACACTCGTACCAAATCAAATGCACGTTGAACTAACTCAAACATACTTTCCCACCTATAAGGACTTAGATGATTCATTATGGCTAGAACCTCCACTACCAAATGAGCATGATGCTCCTGGTCATTTTTATCAATTTCCACAAGGTATAAGTAGTACTACTTTCACAAGTTATCAAAGTAATATAAATCAAAGTAATACTTTGTCATTAAACCTTTCATTAAGTTTCGTTAAACCTTAAATCAACATTTTAACACGCAATCTTAAAGCCAACCTCATGCACCCCGAGTGACAATGCCTCTTGAGGAGTATACATAAGAAACTCGAGTGAATTCCTCTTGTCATCTTGAGACCGGGTATATTTAGGATAGGAATATCCGATTCAAACATTTTAGCTTCATATCTTCATTTAGGAAAACATGATGTTTTGGAAAACATTATACCTAAAGAATCAATGCGTTAATTGTTCCTTTTGTTAAAAAGGTAACAAAGGATATTGTATATCCTATGCATCATTCCCTCCTTGTGACATTGATGGTTGTGTTACAAGAAATTTCATTACACCTCAGTTGTGGATTGGTCTTTGGACTAACATTCATCTTAACTTACCTTCTAATCTGTATTTTCATAAGCATAGTGATTTTATCATTGGATCATCTAACCTATTGAAAGATACAATCTTTATCTATTACCTTCCAAGCTTGAATCATAACCAAATCTTGCTCACAAGATTTATTGAAGTTGGTAACCTTACTTAGATTCTTGTTGAATAAAAATTCCAAAGAGCTTTCTTGGAACATTCTTAATTTAACATATTACATTGTCACACACAAAAACATTCCCTAGTCTTAGATGATCAAATCACATTTAAAGCACACACTTCAACACAACATAAAAGATGTCATCCATTAGATCATAAAATAAGCTTTATAATTTGAACAACCTTAGATTCTAAACACAAGATAAAAACATATTGTTTATCAACACACCATTGTTAAAATTCATGTGTATAACATGACATCTTCATCTCCTTAGTTATAATGGATTTAGTTAAGTCTTTTTAGGCCAAGTATTGGTGAACTATCATCTTTTATATATTTCAATAGGAAAAAATAGGAATTTCAATCTTTCTAACATGAGAATGACTACTGGAGAACCTGATGCACTATAAACTCAATTTGACCTAACGGTGAAATTGCTTCCAGAAAAGAAGTTGGGTATGTGGAATCACCTGTAAAAATGGTCGTGTTTAGCCTTAATTAAGCACCGCTAGTAATAGTCTCATATTCATTCTCCAACTTGAAAAATCTTTATTCATATACTTGCCTAAAGTAAGTGTTAAAATAGTGATATTTTACCTCGCCTTAGAAATACTAATGAATCAAATAGTAGATATGACTTTTCTTTCTTTAGTTTATTAAAAACCACTTGCATTACACATACATGTGTTGATTACATAATCTTGACGTTATCTTGGTGTTTGATTTCTACTTGCTTAATTGTCAAATGTGTTGTAACACCCGTAAATTTCAAGTTAACAGTGTTAGACTTAATCGGGGTATCACTGGAAGGATCATAGTCATAATCATAGAAAACGACTCAAAAGAGGTGTTTTGAAAGTTATTTTCATTCATTTAATAATTCAGATACAAAAAAGGAAATTTCAATGTTTTAATATCTCACAAAGATATAGTAGTTTGAAATGAATAACTGAATTTATTTGACAGCAAAAACCATCAGTTTATTTGCCCACTCCGTGCCTTGAATGCTCCGTTAATTACCTGAGATAAACATGCTAAAGGTCAACAAAATTGTTGAGTGAAATCATAGTGTTTGTAATTGTAATCAGTTTGAACACATGTCTATAATTGCATAGAAATACAATTATTTTGAAATAGTAATATTGCAGTTCGATATATTGCCCTAAGGTTCATGACACTCAAACCTTAACAGTACCGCTCAAACGGCATGCACACACCAAATTAATGGTGTAAGTTATGGCCCTCAATAGGAGATTGCCATCTACCTATTTCCTTCAAATAAAGGGCAATTGACTAATTCAGCTAGCAACTAAGACCATCTTCTGGATAGTTCAACTAGGCAGTCAGCCTCCAACAGATATGTTCACTATATTCGCGTCCACTCGTAAGTGGTTAATGGCTCATGATGGGAGGGACTTGTAACATTGGCAATAGTAGTGGTAACTTAGGCAATATCAATCAGGTATAGCATACAGAAAATACTTGTGTTCTGTTTTGTAGCATGTATCTCCCCACGTATTTGAAAGTATGTAAAAGAGAAAAGTGGGACTATGAGCTCACCTTGAACGTAATTGGCAAAGGTGATGTGAAATCAAATATATTATGGGAACTGCTCCAACACACGACCCGAATAAATAGGGAAGTCTGAGATTACGATAGTTTTGGGCAGGCTTTAATACGAATAATTATTGTGGAAATTAGTATCGGATAAAAAATAATATTATATATAATATTATCTTGTTTTTATGTTATTGAATCCATAAATATCGTTTCCTCGAAAGTTTTTGAATGACACGTTATGTTATTCGTTAGAATATTCGTTATATATATATATATATATATATATTATATATATATATATATATTATTAGGGTAAAGTTAAAATAAAAAGACAAATATCCATACACTACATAAAAAGATTTTTATTTTTTTAAAAGTTCGCGAAAAAATCCAAAAAAATTCCACAAGATCGGGTATGTTGGTGCATAAAACTTTTGTGAAAGAAGTTTTTCTAATTTTGAGTTTTTATACGTTTTTTTTAATGCACAAAAAGCGAATTTTGATGCACAAAATTTTCAACTTGTTTTAGTTAGATGCGCAATGTTATTTTGATGAAAAAAGTCAAAAGAAGTTGGGTGCAAAAACAAATTTTTGATGCACAAAAATACGATTTAATGCACAAACGTGTTTTTTCATAATTTATTTTCGGAAAAAGTATCTGCTTTTAGAAAAATTTCCTTCACAACTTTTTCATGCACCAACATACCCGATCTTGTGGAATTTTTTTGGAATTTTTTGCGAACTTTTTTTTTTAAAAATAATCTTTTTACGTAGTGTACGGATATTTGTCTTTTTATTTGATCTTTATCCTATATATATATATATATATATATATATATATATATATATATATATATATATATATATATATATAATACCCTGCTATATATATATATATATAAACGTAACGTAACTTGAATATATATCATGAAATGTAAAAATGCCCTTGTTTGAATGAAAAAGTGTAAAACATGTAACGGAATTTAACATAATGTAAAGTTACTGAATGGTCCTTGAATTTATATGAGTTTTACACTTTTAACCCTAACGGGGAAACTTTTGCACCGTTAGTCCCTAGTTAGAAAATAATTTCACTTTTAGTCCAAAAAGGTTCCAATATGACTTTTTAAGACTTTTGTTTACTATTTTATCATTTTCTATCCATAAGTTAATAAAATGACAGTTTTGACAATAGATTATGTGAAAGTTACACTTTCTACCCAATATGTATAAATATTTGCAATTTAAGTCCAAAAATCACAAAAATTATAGATTAAGATTTCCGAGAGTTGTATAAGACTCAAATAGCTTATTGGAGTTTTATAAAGCTGCTTATTACTAAAAAGACCTTATTATTTGCTTAATGGGCTTTAACGAGCTTAAACAAGGGCCCATTAAGAGTTTACGATCCAATGAGTTCTAGAATATTTTGGGCTTGGTCTTGGCCTTATTTTGTAGTCTTAAAAACATTTCCAAATGGCTTATATGAACTGCTTATCGATATAGCTTATTATGAGCTTATTGGGCATAAAAGCCCACTCGGATAAAAGGTGAGTTTCTATAACTGTTCGAGTGTGATATAATTTGAGGTTCAAAAAGGTCTTGTTAATGCTTATTAAGTGAGCTTATTTTAACTGCTTATTAGTTGAGACTATAGAGAAAAAAGTTAAGCTTTTTATTCGATATGTTGTGCGATTAGATTGGTTTTTATGGGTCGTTTTCTAGTCGACAAAAATAAATGGTCCAAATGAGATAATGACATAATAAACGTTCGATATGCAATCTATGTTTAAAACAAGTCTCGTTAAGCATTAATATGAAGTAATAAGTGTCGAATGAATGTAGTACTTGAATTCTAGCCATCCTTTGATATAGGAGGTCATATGCATACGTAAAATAAATGACAATAAATCGTAAAAATAAATAGGAAGCTTGTAAATGAACTCGTACGAAATAAAATGTGCATGATTCAAAGGAAAAACATAAGAATGAATGGAAATGAGATCGAGAAGCTTACTACACCAAAAAGGTGGTGAGAAATACGTTGAAAAGGGTTAGAACTTGAATGGTTTACAAGAAACACATTCGAATGATCACCAAGGAATCGAGTCAAGGCTTGAACGTGTTGGAAATATGATTTGAATTGCTAGAACTTTGATCCTTGTTCTTGAAGGGTCTCGGCAGTAGAGGAAATGACTTAGGAGAATATGTGAGATAATTGTTTCAAGTGTGAATGAGAGTGTGTGTGATCATCCGTATATATGCATGTATTAAACATGTATAATGTATTTTAATAGTACAAGTTGGGTCAATGTGATTTGTAGCAGGGATTAGATAAGATTCTTAGGGAATAAGAGTAGCTAGTACTCGAGTGTAATGATATTTAGAAGAGGGT
This sequence comes from Artemisia tridentata subsp. tridentata, assembly GCA_021014915.2. Classification (NCBI taxonomy): domain Eukaryota; kingdom Viridiplantae; phylum Streptophyta; class Magnoliopsida; order Asterales; family Asteraceae; genus Artemisia; species Artemisia tridentata. The sequence goes on from CP139508.1 coordinate 402,821,132, forward strand.
TTGTGTGTTGGTTCGGTTATAGAATCAAGTTGCATGTATTTGTATGTGCTCGACGTATAAAAGGTCCAACAACTTATTTAGCGTGACCAAAAGTATAGAAAAGTGTACAATGCTTGTGGAAATCATTTTCGACTAGGAATGATACAATGCCTTAGGTAAAAATTTGTTTTGTAGAATTTTGTTTACACTTGCATGAATTGTACTCGTGTCATCTTGGATTTACTTTGAGCCTCGTTTAATGATCAAATGTTCGAACCAAGTTAAACAAATTGTCATTCTTGAATCCTTGGAATGTGGAGAATTGAACCATGTAAAAAGTTGTATAGGTTGTGTGTTGAAATCTCAAAATATCGAGGTCAAGTGTTGGCGTATTAGACCGTGTGAAATAAAAGGAAATATAAGAATTTTGGATTGGGCTTGAATAGTAACAGGCTTAATAAGGATTCGTTTGGTTTATTATTCATAAAAATGAGTAGTCGTGGTCCGTGTGTGAGCTCGTTCTAAAGTATTGTGAATCACGTAACAACGTGTTTGAATTATAGAAATGTAATAAACAAAAATTTCAAATTTTGCTCATCAAAATGGTTAACTGGTTTGTAATGTTAATTTAATACTTGATTAACATTTACAAAGTGTTGGGTCATGAAAAACTCAAGAATGCTTCAAACATGATTTGGACACAAATTAACCAAGTGTTAACTTAAACCGAGAACAATTCAAGTCACTGAGAGAACAGTCTCTCAGTGAGTCATCTTCAGGATGCTTAAGGCGAATTCAAGAAGAAGGATTCACTACTCAGGAAGGCGGTACTCCCTGAGTAGGACTTAAGCCAAAGAAGAAGATGATGGTTCAGTGAGTGTTGGACAAGATCTCACTGAACCCTAGTCTCCTCAACCAACAAAGTGATTGAAGGACTGAGGAACCAACGCCTGAAGAAAAGGCGGGAACAATAGGGAAAAGATCTGAGAAGATAATAGTGTCAGCCCAACACTCTTCTCTTGTCAGATCCAACCTTCTCTATTGCGCTAAAAGTCATGGAGTGTCAGCCAACAACTCCCAAAGTCTTATTAGCCCTTTCCTATTGGTTCTTGGAAATGACAATTACTATTTGTAATTGTCAGACACGCAACCTCAACAACTTGTAATATATTTAATCACTTATACTTAGATTACTTGTGTATAAATAGATCAGAAAGGAGAGAAGTTAAAGTGTGCTTTGTATATTTAAAGTCTTAAACTTTTACAAAGGAACTTCTCTCCTACAAAGAGTATACAACTCATTGAGATAGCTCAGTGGGTATATTGTTACCACTCAAGCAAAACTTGAGTTTCGATAGGAGACACCCCATACCCTTGTCTATTCAATCCCAAGTGTTTGTTCCGCAAAACACTTGGGTATAGATTCTTGGAATTATTTCTAATAAGAATTTAAACATTGAAAAAATATTGTTGTTTTTATATTCACGTTTTATAACTGTTAGAATTATCCTTAAACATTGTATTGATCATTAACACAAATAGATTAACTTTCTAGTTAACTCTAATCGTGTAAAGGGACCAACAAGTGGTATCAGAGCCTCTGGTTTATAAAATCTTTTATACTAACCAAGAGTGCTCTAGGTTTTTAAAACCAAGATCCTACTATGGCTGATATCAATGTACCCTAGCTAGTCGACAAAAAGGGGGGCAGCTACTCCGCTGTTACACCCAGACTTGAAGCTGGGAAATTTAGCAAATGGAAGAAGCGTATGATTTGCTATCTTACTGGTATGGAACACTACTACATCACCTGTATCAGGAATGGCCCATTTGTCCCTAAGACAGCCGCAAGGCTAAATAAGCCTGAGGACCAATGGACCATTGATGAGAGGAGGGTGGTCAATCAAGACTAACGCCTGAAAAGCATCCTTATATCATGTCTTCCTGACGATATAATGGAATCAGTCATCAACTGTCTAACAGCCAAGCAAACTTGGGATGACTTGGTAAACAGCTTTGAGGGTCCCTCAGATACCAAGGAAAATAGGTTCATGGACCTTAAACTTGAGTATAATACTTTCAGGGCAAAAGACTCTGAAAGTCTCTCACAAACCTACACCAGATACAAGACTTTGATAAATGAATTATCAAATGATGGTGTTGTATTGTCCAAACATGAGACAAATGTTGGCTTTGTCAACAGTCTCCCTGAGAAGTGGCTCAACTTCTCACAAGGCCTGAGGAATGCTAACCACATTCAGAACCTTGAGCTCCCTGAAATTTATGGGAAGTTTGTTTATGAGGACAACTTGATCTCAAGGAGATACCCTGACTCAAAAATTCTTGAGTCCAAAAAGGCCTTAACCTCCACACCCATATCAACTGCTTTCTATTCTAATGGTGTTGTGCAGGATGTTCAAGAGGATTCTGAAGAAGAAATTGATGAAAGGACTGGTGAGGAGTACCTGAACGACCTGAACTTGGAATTCCAAGAAAGGGCACTCCTTGCTAGTTCAAGATGTTTCATCAAAAGAAATCAGTCCAACTTTACAAAACCAAAAGCAAATGAAACCACTGAATGCTTTAAATATGGTAAAAAGGGTCATTTTGCTAGGGACTGTTATTCTAAAACTATCTCAGAACCCTCTTACAAATCCTCAGGAACTAGCAAGTTTCAACCTAAAATGTTTCAGTCCACCCAACAATTTCAAAACAAGGGTCAAAAGGATTTTGAAACAAAATATAGGAATATCAAAGCTAAACTTGCACTTCTTGAAACTAACCCCATATTGCCTCAGGCTGCTCAAACATCTAAACCTATTCAGACAAAGAACAAGGTTTTAGTAGCTGAAGCATATGATTGGGATGATGAAGAGGTTTCCTCAGATGAGGAAATAAGAGTTAGTGCACTAATGGCACTTTCTGAAGAGGATCAGGTGGCTGTGGGAAAAAGCCATGCTAGAAATGGAGAGTGGGTCAACATCACTATGAAGAAGGTAAATACTTTACTTTCTATGGATGATGATTCTGATTGGCAGTCTTACATGAATTATATTTGTGTTGATTTAAAGTTTGTTGAGGAACAAAGGCTTAACCTGTTTTCAAAATATAACAATATTGTGTCAGAATTAAACAAATGTAGAGATGAACTGCTTGTACTTAAGCAAGCCAAACTATAAACAATAAATCTACAAATTCAGAACACTGAGATTTTGAAACAAAACCAAGTCCTTCAAACTGAACTTAACAAAGAAAAGGCTATCATTCAAAGCTGGACCAAGAAGAACCCTAGGGTTTTTGACACTGTGGGATTAATCTCTCAGAAAACCAGTGGTATTGACCCTCTTATAGTTGATCCAATTGTGTGTCAAAATGAAATAAACTTTGTTCCAGCTGGCATATCTTTTGAGCAAGAATTACTTCTCAAGTCAAATGACTGGATTGTCAGGGACAACCCAGTCAGTAAGTTACCAAACTTTGAGACTGGAAAGATCTTGCTTCCTGAAAGTCAGGCTTTGAAAAATATGCTTGGTCTCACTAAAAAACTCAGTAAGCTTGAACTCACTGAACCACTCACTGAGTCCTTGAATGAGTCTGAATCAGAATCATACCCTCCACTTCCTCCACTAAATACCCTTCAGGGTGCTGCACCTAACTTAGGCCTCCCACCTATGGTCTTCTCACCACACTCTCCAAAGGAGAGATCAGGAAGGGGAACAACCATCCTGAAGAGAGCAAACCTTGATGTCTCAGTAAATACTGATGACTCATCAACTTCAGTCCCTTCTGAAGAAACAACCCAAAGCCCTGACTCAAAATTTGATCAGTTGGTTGAAATGGTTAGGAAGCTAGGAGAGAAGATTGCATCTTCTGAGAAATCTTCTCAATCCAAAAAGGAACAAAAACCAACTTCCTCAAAGACCAAACCCAAACCCACAAAACCCCTGAAAAGATGTGAGCTATGCAACTATACAAATCATCTCACTGATGATTGCTATAGAGTCCTTTATTACATGATTTGCAAAAAGGAAGATCACAGGACCTCTGATCATAAACAATGCTCAGTCATGTCAAACTTTTCAGGACTTAAGGCTCAGTGCCTGAACTACCCTTCTGATTTTAAGCAGAAACAGAAGCAAAAGGCCAAGCCTTTTCCACCCTGCCCTTTGTGTGGATTCAATGACCATCACCCTGAGGATTGTCAATATGACAAACACTGTGAATCTAGTGGAAGTTCCACTCAGAAATCCTCAGGAAAAGAGAAGGTCATTCAGTCAAAAAGAGGAATGAAACAATCCTCTCAGACTACTGAGGCTACCCCTGCAACCAAATGCAAAACATGTGGTAGCTCAGTCCACTCAACCTCTGACCATGAATCAATTAATACTTTCATAAAGACCTACAATTCCAAACCCTCCATGAAATGGAGTCCTAGGAAGAACTGACCTAGTTTACTATTTGTGCAGAAGCATGCCAGGGATCCTGTTTGGCATCTAGACAGTGGATGTTCAAGGAGCATGACTGGTGTTAAGGAGTGTCTGCACAAATATGTGGAAGAACTAGGACCCAAAGTGATATTTGCTGATAATTCATCATGTCTCACTGAAGGTTATGGTTCAGTAAACTGCAATGGTATTGTCTTTACTAGGATAGCATATGTAAATGGTCTTAAGTATAATCTGATCAGTGTCAGTCAACTATGTGATGTAAAATACATAGTTCAGTTTGATGATAAGCAAGGAACCATCTTCAATGCAAATAAGGAAATTGTCCTCATTGCACCAAGAAGACAAGATGTTTATGTATTAGACATGTCCAGTCTAACTTAGGATGGAACTTGTCTCTTTGCTAAGGCCACTGATACACTCAATTGGCTTTGGCATAAGAGACTCACCCACCTGAACTTTAAAAACATTAGCAATCTTGTAAAACAAAACAAGGTCCTTGGCTTACCTTCTCTTGTGTTTTCTAAGGATAAACCATGCTCAGCTTGTGAAAAAGGTAAACATCACAGAGCATCCTTTAAAACCAAAACCAACTTTTCCATCAGGAACTGCCTACATCTTCTCCAAATGGATCTATTTGGACCTGTTAGTCCAAGGTCTGTTAACCATGAGAAGTATACTCTGGTCATAGTGGATGAATACTCTAGATACACCTGGGTATTCTTCCTGATCAAAAAGAGTCAGGCAGCTGAAACAATCATGTCCTTTGTCAGGAACATTGAAAATCAAAATGACATTAAGGTCAAACAAATTAGAACTGACAATGGGACTGAGTTCAAAAATAATGAACTTGAATGTTTCTGTGATGAGAAAGGTATTTCCCAAAACTTTTCCTCTCCATACACACCTGAACAAAATGGTGTTGCTGAAAGGAAAAACAGAACACTCATTGAAGCTGCTAGGACAATGCTATGTGGATCAGTCCTTTCCAACCATTTTTGGACTGATGCAGTCAAAACTGCCTGTTATACACAAAACAGATCCATAATTGTCAAGAGACATGGAAAAACCCCATATGAGTTATTCAAAGGAAGAATCCCTGACATCAGCTACTTTCATGTCTTTGGGTGTCCTGTGTTTATTCATAATCACAAGGATCACCTAGGGAAATTTGATGCAAAAGCTGATGATGGATACTTCCTGGGATACTCACTTGTCTCAAAAGCCTTCAAAGTGTTCAACATAAGGAGACAGCAGACTGAGGAAACATTTCATGTTACCTTTGATGAGAGCACTGATGCAATCAGGTTCTCAACTGCCTCAGTAGAAGAGATAGGAATTGATAATTCTTCAAGATATCCTCCTGATGAATATCTGTCTGAAAACAATCCTTCTACTCAGTATCAAGATGATGTTAATCTCTCCTATTACATAATCCCTCACAACCTACCTAACCCAACCATCACTGAGTTTGTTAAGGCACATACACACACTGATGATATCAATCAGCCTGTTCAAAATACTCAAGATCCAAACAATCTCAGTGATCTGATAGACACTCAAGATCCAATCAATGATCATGTGTCTACTCCAGAACCAACCCCTCTACCCAATCAGGCCTCCACAAGTTCAAATCAGTATCCAGGACCTCAGGAAAGTTAGACTAGGTCTCAGGACATTGAACTTGTCAATATTATTGGAGAGCCTACTGAAGGCATGCTCACTAGGAGTATGGCTGCTAGTCTAAGAGCAGCCTCATCCAATGAATGCCTATTTGTGGACTTCATTTCCACAATTGAACCCAAAAGTGTTAAAGAAGCACTTAAACATCCAAGTTGGGTTCAGGCCATGCATGATGAACTGGAACAATTTGACAAAAACAAGGTAATGACCTTGGTCAAATGTCCTGAGAATGTCTCAGTCATTGGCATGAAATGGGTATTCAAAAACAAAACTGATGAAAATGGCATAGTCATTAAAAACAAAGCCAGACTTGTAGCCAAAGGCTATAATCAACAAGAAGGCATTGACTATGAGGAAACATTTGCACCAGTAGCAAGGATGGAAGCCATCAGGATCTTCCTTGCTTTTGCTACATACATGAACTTCAAGGTGTACCAAATGGATGTTAAAATTGCATTCTAAAATGGTTTACTGAAAGAAGAAGTTTATGTTAAGCAACCTCCTGGATTTGAAAGCCATGAGTCTCCTGATCATGTCTGTAAGCTTAAAAAAGCCCTTTATGGACTGAAGCAAGCTCCCAGGGCATGGTATGAGACTCTCTCAGCCTTCTTAATCCAAAACAAATTTGTCAGAGGCAAGATTGACAACACATTGTTTATCTATAAGACAAATAATGATGTCATACTAATACAAGTGCATGTTGATGACATCATCTTTCGCTCAACTAGTTTCAAACTTTGCAAACAATTTGAAAAACTAATGGCAAAGAAGTTTGAAATGAGCATGATGGGAGAACTGACATACTTTCTTGGTCTTCAGATCAAGCAGACTGATAGAGGAACCACTATCAGTCAAGAGAAGTATGTAAAGAATCTACTGAAGAAGTATGATCTCAGTGACTGTGCCTCAGTCAAAACTCCCATGGTTCCCCCAAACAACCTTGGTCCTGATCTAACTGGTAAACCAGTAAATCAAACTCTCTTTAGAGGAATGATAGGATCACTGATGTATTTACTTGCATCAAGGCCTGATATCCAATTCTCAGTATGTCTATGTGCCAGATATCAATCTGACCCAAGAGAATCTCATATCACTACTGTGAAAAGGATATTCAGGTACCTGAAGGGCACTTTTAACCTTGGATTATACTATCCAAAGTGCTCAGGACTTGATCTCAAAGGATACTCAGACTCTGACTATGCTGGATGCAACATGGACAGAAAAAGCACCTCAGGCTCTTGCCAAATTCTTGGTGGGAAATTAGTCTGTTGGAGTGCTAAGAAGCAACAATCAGTTGCCTTGTCCTCAGCTGAGGCTGAATATGTTGCAGCAGCTAGTTGTTGTGCAAATGTACTATGGATGAAAAGTCAACTCAGTGACTATGGAATTCAGTACAAGATGGTACCCATCTTTTGTGATAACACAAGTGCAATTGCAATCTCAAACAACCCTGTTCTTCATCAGAGAACAAAACACATTGATATCAGATATCATTTCATCAGGGACCATGTCATGAATGGTGACATTGAATTACACTTCATCCCTACTGAATATCAGTTAGCTGATATCTTCACCAAACCTTTGGATGAACCAACTTTCACAAGGTTGAAAGCTGAATTAGGAATGTTGGATATAGAAAATCAGTCCACTGATTGAAATCCTTCCAACTGAAGTGTAAATTCTTAAAACCTCAGGCCCCTGACTCAATGTATACATCAGTGAATTAATATCACTGAATCCTCAACCTCAGGAACTAAACCCAAGTTCCTGAAATCTTGAGGGTTCAGGAACTAAACCCAAGTTCCTGAATCCTTGTTTCTCAGGAATCAATCCATATTCCTGAATCATCAGTGACTAATCCCAAGTCCCTGAAATACCATCACTGAATGAAATGTCATTCAGGGCCCTGAAAAGGACATTAAATACTGACTTAAATGCTCTAAGTATCTAGTTAGTAAATGTCCGAGGTTGGTAACTGAACTAATATTTAATTTGAGAATATTTGTTCTTTTTGCCTTTCTGGCTTCCACCTTTGGGCCACTACATGTCCACTTGACATTAAATGCCTCTCCAATCACATTACAGAAATGTGATGACTCATCTCTGCAAAGTGCACTTTTGCAGAACTGCTCAACTGTTCACTTCGACTGTTGCGCCAAACCAAGAAAGTGGAGTGTTGGCATTAAATGCGGATCTCAAAACATATTATTCAAATTAATTTCCAATAATTCTTTTTGAATAAATAAAGATCGCTCAAATGACCAAAACAACCCCATCTCCACTCTCCTATAAATACCCCAACCAAAAGAAACACACACATGTTTTTATAGAATCTTAAGCAAAACTCTGCCATTTTTAATTCTCAAAAACAAATTGTGTGTGTATTCTTAAGCTTTAGAAACCCTTTAACCTTAGTCAAACCCAGACTTACCCACATATGGCTTCTTCTAAAGCTGTGAAATACGCCCCCAATGTGGATTTCACAATGGAGGGTGTAGACCTAACCAAAAATAATGTGGTGGGAAATTTCTCATATCCACAAATCTACCCAGCCTACAAGAACGTTATGAAGTTTCTTCGTAATTGTTTTCTTGCAAAGGCTTTCACCCACACCCCCTCAGTCATCTACCATGACTATTTGAGGGAATTCTGGTGTACGGCTGTGGCTACCAGCCCTAAAGACACCAAAGAGTCAATCATTACCTTCACGGTGATGAATGGGAGTAAAACCCACTCCTTTGACTACACAACCTTCATCAAAGCCACAGGCCTTGACTTTGCTGAAGAGTTTGCACCCAACCCTAGTGATCAGGACATAAAGAATGAACTGATCTTTCTTGCACCTCATGACCCCAGACGTCCTACACCGTCTGCGGGAGGCTTACTGGAGAAGGCTCCAGTAGTCAAAACATGATTCCATCCAATTTGGAGGATACTGATGACATTTGTCATTCAGGTCCTGGGTGGAAATAAATCCTCTATGGAGCAGTTGAACTCATCACAACAATTGATGTTGTTCAGTCTCCATGAGGGTACAAAAATTAACATCGGAGGAATAATCTTCCGAGACCTCGTTGCTAAGCTCTCAGGAAAATATAGGCAAAGGCATATGTCCTATCCTAGATTTGTTTCCTGTATGCTTCAGGACCTACTTGGTTCTGACTATGTGAGGCCTGATGCAGAAGGTACGAAGCCTGACGTCCTGCACAAGTCAAACTTCACTAGTAGCATCAGTTAGGTTACACATATTGCCCTGACTGAATACATGCAATCAGTCGTTCAGGGTAATGACGCTATCTCTCCAGTTCCTTCACCGACCAAAAAGGTGAAGAAGAAAAAGAAGGGTCAGTCCAGCCAGGTGGTTAGACCCAAGCCACTCGCCACTGAGACTGATCCTCAAAACCAACTCAACCTTAAAAAGAGGTTGAAAAAGGCCGAGACCTCTGAGACACCCATTTCTGAGATCCTCTTGACCTCAAAACAAAGGCCAACGGAAGTTACTGAGCAATCATCCTCAGTGACCTCGGGCACACCCATTCCACATGGTTCAACTGACATACACAAGTCAGAGGGATCAGGGAGCATTCTCCCCTCACATCCCGATGAAGGTACTGATAAATCACAATCAGTACCCAAGGGAGGAAAGGGTCCTGAATCCTCGGTAGGGCAGCACCACTCTACTGGGAAGAGGACCCACACCCCCTCACATCCCGATGAAGGAACTGTAAAAAAATAATCAGTTCCCAAGGGAGGAAAGGGTTCTAAATCCTCGGTAAGGCAGCACTACCTTACTGAGAAGGGGACCCACAAACATTCACATCCCGCTAACGTTCCTGAGCAATCACCCTCAGGATCTCAGGGAGAAAAGGACCCTAAATCCCTGAAGGACAGCACAATCCTGATGGGAAGGGGGTCCACAAACTTTCACAATCAGTACCTAGTGATACCACTGGAAAAAACCCATCAGTGGTTGAAGGTGCTAAGGGGGACAAAGACGCAGAGGGAAAGAAAATAGCCCGCTGATATGGAACCCATCAACCCCTCAGACGGATCCAGTCTCTCAGGAACTGCCCCCAAAAGCCAGGCTAGTGTTACCCCAGTTATTATGGCTAGTCAGGCTGAGCAAACCCACTCAGTTATTATGACAACGGGGTCAGGACCTGACCAAACCGAAGGCAAGTCTTTTTATAAAGAGGAGCCGGTTGATTTTTTGGGTATTGAGTCCATGGGGGACTTTCAGGCTTTTATTGAGTCTGATGAAGAGCTCAGGGAAGAGAGTGAAGAGGAAATTTTTGAGGCAGGAGAGGATATGGAAACTGATGTACAACCTGAACAACCTGAACAATCACATCAGTCATCTCCAAGCCAAAGTGAAGAATCAGGTTCTCAATCTTCTGATTCTTCTGATACTGGGGACATCCTCCAAAAGTATGATAACTCTCTTCCCCTCACTGAAAGAACATTGGTCAAATTCCTACTGAAGACCAATAGAGCTCTTTTCACTGGTCTCACTGATGAGATGTTTGATCATCACACTGAAGCTGCTGTTCACTATGCCAACCTGAAGGCAGATGTTGAAAGTTTTCATGATGATGTGATTGAAATCCAATCAGACACCAAACACTCCCTGACAGCCATTGATCTTCATTTCCAGAAGTTCAATCTTACTCTTGAAGGCATCACCAACAGCCTTGGAACTATTCAGTCAGCTGTCAAGGATGACCCCGTACTCACCGAAAAGGTCCTTCAGGCTGCTGAGACTTATCAGAAGCAGTCAGCTGAAATCAGTGATCTTCTCAGCTTACTGAAGGATTTTAAGCTTCAGGGTCTTACTACTTCATTGGACTCAATCAGGACTTCCATGGGTCTTCAAGAAAAACATCTTGGTACTTGGGCACAATCTTCGACATCCTTGGCATGGTCTCTTGGGTCAAGGATGTCAGGCATCGAAGCTTCTCAGGCATCTCTGGCGGATCAGATCTCAATTCTTCAGAAAGACACCTCGGACATCAAATCAATGATGACTGAGATCTATCAGGCTTTCAAAGGTCCGACTACTCCAGTGACTCCAACTCTTGCTCTCACAATGGCTCAAGCAACAGTTGAGGGGGAGAAAGACACTGGAGTCTCAAGCCAACAACCTCCTTCTCACACTGAGGGGGAGATTCCTGAAGCCTCTTCCTCCCATCAAGATAAAGGCAAAGGCATCCTCACTGAACCTGAGCCTCAACCAGCACTGATCTCGGTTGCAAAGGATCCTGAATCACCACTCAGGATCCCATATGAAATTGATGGAGTTCTTCACCACTTCTCAGCTGATGAACTCAGTGCTTATCTTCAGGAAGAGGAAGCAAAGAAGAAGTTAAAGGAGGAAGAGAAGGCGAGGCAAAGCCTGCTATAATTAAGGTTGTTCATGAAGAGGCTGAAAAATTGGTCTTGAGGCTAAGAATCTCTCAGGAAGAGAGGTGGTATGACCTTTGTGAAAGCTCAGTCTGAGGAGATGACCACTCTCAGGAAGAAAAGAGAGGAAAGGAATAAACGGGCTGAAGAGATCAGGCAGAACAGGATTAAGAAATATCAGTGGTATATGACTGAAAGGTTGAAGCCAGAACCAATCACTGATGTTCATATTCAAAGAAACACCAATCCTGCCGTTGTCACTGTCTATAGAGGTGCTGACATGAGAAACTTTCATGTTCATAAACCTTTCAGATTCGCTGACTTCGGGATCACTGAATTGGATGAGTTGGGTCCATTAATAGCAAAGAAATCAAATGTTGTGGTCTCTAATCTGATGAAGTCTTTGAGTCTGAGGTACGAAAGATTGGCAGCAGCACCTCAGGAACTTGGCATTCCATCTCTTCTTCCTGAATCTGCACAACCAGTTCCCTCTCAGTCTTCTTCAAGGAAAAGAAAGAAGATAGAAGCTGAGCCTGAGATCAAGATTCCTGGTCTTGACTGCAATAGGGCTCTCCCTGAAGGTGTTCCTTTCAGGAACAATATGGTCATTGAACAGCCTGAAAGAGGTTTGTTCTTCATTGATGAGTTCGGTGACAAAGCCTTCCAAAGGTGGAGTGATATAGATTTGTCAGGGATTAAAGCAATACTTGGCTTTCTAATGATGGCCTCTCCACTCAAGAGTCCTGAAAATGTGAAGTTTTGTCAAGATCTGAAAAGAAAAATCAATGAACATCCTGACCAACAAGAGCTGCAGTCAAAGAAGCCCAAGCTTGAAGCCCTTGGAATCAAGTTGAACTGATGACCTGCCTGAATACCCACCACTATCCCTTTTGTACTTAGTTTTGTTAGGACTTGTAAATGATATCAATAAGACGATGTTTTTATTATTTCAGTGTCCTTATTTACATTCTAGTACATTCAGTATGAGTAGAAGTCTTTAGCTCACTCATATCTGATCAAAACACTTAGGAATAATTTATATCCAAATAGGGGGAGATTGTTGGGTCATGAAAAACCCAAGAATGCTTCAAACATGATTTAGACACAAATTAACCAAGTGTTAACTTAAACCGAGAACAATTCAAGTCACTGAGAGAACAGTCTCTCAGTGAGTCATCTTCAGGATGCTTAAGGCGAATTCAAGAAGAAGGATTCACTACTCAGGAAGGCGGTACTCCCTGAGTAGGACTTAAGCCAAAGAAGAAGATGATGGTTCAGTGAGTGTTGGACAAGATCTCACTGAACCCCAGTCTCCTCAACTAACAAAGTGATTGAAGGACTGAGGAACCAACGCCTGAAGAAAAGGCGGGAACAATAGGGAAAAGATCTGAGAAGATAATAGTGTCAGCCCAACACTCTTCTCTTGTCAGATCCAACCTTCCCTATTGCGGCTAAAATTCATGGAGTGTCAGCCAACAACTCCCAAAGTCTTATTAGCCCTTTCCTATTGGTTCTTGGAAATGACAATTACTATTTGTAATTGTCAGACACGCAACCTCAACAACTTGTAATATATTTAATCACTTATACTTAGATTACTTGTGTATAAATAGATCAGAAAGGAGAGAAGTTAAAGTGTGCTTTGTATATTTAAAGTCTTAAACTTTTACAATGGAACTTCTCTCCTACAAAGAGTATACAACTCATTGAGATAGCTCAGTGGGTATATTGTTACCACTCAAGCAAAACTTGAGTTTCGATAGGAGACACCCCATACCCTTGTCTATTCAATCCCAAGTGTTTGTTCCGCAAAACACTTGGGTATAGATTCTTGGAATTATTTCTAATAAGAATTTAAACGTTGAAAAATATTGTTGTTTTTATATTCACGTTTTATAACTGTTAGAATTATCCTTAAACATTGTATTAGTCATTAACACAAATAGATTAACTTTCTAGTTAACTCTAATCGTGTAAAGGAACCAACATTTACAAAGTACTGGGGAATTTTACAGGTTGCTACATGTGTAAACTTTGGAAAGGTTTTGTTTGCATGCTTATATGTTTCATGCTACTAAATGTTAACATGATTTGTATGATTTTTTTTTATTCTTTCTTTATGTGATGTTTCGCAAGATTAACGTGTTACTTGTTAACTCATGATATGCCATTTTGATACATGATGTTTTTATATGATGTATCTATGTTTAAAAGCTCTTGTCTTTTGTTGGCATTCATTAAACCTATGCTTAGGCTTGTCTAAATAATACATGCTCCAAAAAGTTATAATTTAAACTAGGTTTGCATGAATTTTTTATCTTGCTTCTTTTATGACTTTGTCACACTATTTGTTTGCCACGTGTGCACTTATAATTTGTCAAAGTTCTTTTGGTATGATAAACATTTAAAAGTCGTTTTATCCTACAAATTAATCACATGAATCATTATATGCTTAAGTGTCTAAGCCTAACGACAAAACAATCTCACAATGAAGTATTTCATATAATGTCATGCTCTTGCATAATATGATTATTTGTCTTGATGCTATCATGTTGTGTGGTGATTTTTTATCTAGTAGTCGAATATGTTGTTTTTGTTTATACAGGATGTTATCTTATGATTTCTATCATATTCACATCTTTTGTTACTAAAACTTTTGTCTCATAGGTTCATAACAAATTATTTGTTATCTCACTACGTTCTAACTTTTATATGCCCATTTCGCATAATTGTAATCCCTTTATCGCTACGAAGATTAGTAACATGTTTTATGGGACCCATTCACTTGCATATAGTTTTTAAAGCATATAGAATTAAGTTTTAGAGGCTTGGCATTGCATTTGTGTATCTTTCAACCGACCTCTTTCCAAATCTCATTATTGCTTTCGATTTCCAAAAATCATCTCCATCACTATTTAGTTATAACAATACTCCTAATCCTCTACACCTCCTATGAGGAAACCACATGCCTCGTCATGCGATCATCTCGCATTGATAGAGAAGAGCTACGTGACTTCAAGGATGAAGTTCTTTGTATGCTAACCAACATCCGCAAAAACATTACTAAGCTCACCACTTTCATTAACCTGCAACCTCCTAAAACACTTTATCATCATTCTTCATTCGATGCATTTACATTATATTGGATGTCCACCGATTAAGGCGGAAAGAAATTTATTCACATAATTGTCTGTTGTCAAAATGTATTAAAGAACACTTGCTCATGTATCTTACACCCTAAAATACCAACACATAGGTACACACCATTTAGTTAAAACCGGTTCACAAAACCACAAGTATTTCAAGCCTTTTTAACCCAACATCAAAAGTTTGAACCAATACCTCATCAAGTGAAAAACACATCATATGTTTGACAAACTTCTTCATCTCCACAACCAACAACTAATTTAAAATGGAGTCTAGGATTTTTCTTAAACTAGGACCTCACAACTTCATTGTCTAGAACACCACCATAGTATCTCATCCTTTTCTCCCTCAACACATATCATGAACGTCATTGTCAGTGCAAATGATATATTAATCAAAACCGTCATTCTCAACACTTTCTCAACACGTTGGTCTAACCAACACTCTCCCATCATATGATGTCATTCTCATCCTCATATATATATATAGTATATATATATATATATATATATATATATATATATATATATATATATATATATTTCAAATGGAATTTCTGTTCCTAAGTGCTCATTTTCTTCACTTCTTTTTAATTCCATTCGAGAATATATTATAGCATGATACATCATCTTTGGTAGATGATAATGTCATAAAAGATCTTGTCGGTCAAAACCATGTTGATACTCGCTCTCCCAATATCACCTAGAATAGGTCATTTTTATAAATATCAACCAGTTAACAAATTTTACTCTTGTTAGCATCAAATGATATCGGTCAAATCATAACCTTAACCATCTTCAATATTCTTATAGCATTTGCTATACATACGAGTTTCTAAATTCAGTAATAATTGCATGCGTTATAACTATCACCTTCCATCACCTCTTTCACTAATCATCACCACCATGGATTAGCGAAAAACCTACTTCTATCAATCTTGAATCATCTACCGAGTTATCACCACATGAATCCTACTAGTAAACCAACACCAACACTAGCACCACTCACTTTAACTCTTAATATTTCAACTTCACTTCATATCTTCCTTCTAGGCATTATTTTGTAGGCTTTTATCATATTATATTCTCGTTTTTCTTATGATTGTAATTCTTATTAGAAGACTACACTTCATGAGATCTTTGATTTCATAATCATGGTTCTCTACTTTGAGTTGCTTGTGATTATATCATTTATATATCATATATATACATCTTATTTTTCTTTGTCAAAAAGATGAAATATATTGCACTAATCATTTCATTGTAGGTTCATCATCATATCTGTCTAAAGACAAGCTTCTATTGTACTAATTTTTGTTTTGTAGGTTCATCTTGACGCTCTAAAGCAAGGGGAGCTTCCGTCAAGCATTTATAGAATGCATCTTATACACACTTTGTTGTATATCACATACTCGTCCAAGGACGAATATAGTTTTGCACTAATATTTGTTTTGTAGCTTTTTAATCATACCTTGACGCCTCGATCAAGTGGGAGCAACCGTCAAGGGGGAGCATGCACGCATTCATAATCATTCTCATTCTTCAATACACCTTTGTGTTTCTACAAAAGGATGAGAAGATAGTCTAACATAGCTTACCCACGTGTATCGTTTGCTATGTGCATTTTCTTCATCATGCATTTCTCATATTCTTTTTTATGTTGCATAACACTAACCTTGATGTAGGTTAAGAGTCTAAATTTGATCCATGGATCCACTACTAAATAAGGGCAATAACAACCATAGGGAATTGGAGTAGATAATTTAACTTCACTAGGGATGATGCAAGCTCTCCTTTTCGGGGAGAAATGAAGTTAACTCCAAGGACACACCCTTTTTGTTTCGACAAAAAGGGGAGAAGAGTGTAAACGAAGAAGGTAATGTAAAAGGTAGTACGGACACAAGTAACATTTTACATTTTACTATCTATCACGTTTACATATTGGTATGTGTTAAATCACATACCTTTTCTTTATAAAAAAAGGACTCAAAAGACCAAAAATTGATCATAAATTCCAAATATATGCTTGTTTTTGTGTTTTTGTTTTTGTGTTTTTGCATGCCCACATAATGGTTTTTCAGAATTGCACCAAATCGATACGTTTTATAATGCTTTGACTCAAACCGATCAAGATTCGCTTAATGCAGCCGTTGGTGGCAATATCTTGAATCGAACTCTGAGAGATATTTTGACTATTATCGAGAACAAATCAAAAGTTCCCACTTCACGAAACTAACCGGTGATCCGTGCTAAACAGATATAAATATTATGCAACGACGGATACGCGTGAATAATTACAAATTACCCCTTTGTGAAAAAGGATACTTGCAAAAACTCACGTTCGTGTGTAGTGTGAAGACAGGTAAGTAATTACTCGAATCGTTTCCCAGCGAGGTGTGAATGGGCAAACTGTGAAAAGTTAGGATTAGAGTGATTGATGATATGATATGAGATTTTTGATTTTGCTTTTTTAATAATTCTAAATAACAAATTAAAACAATTATGCACAAGAAAATTAAACGCGAATAAAATTAAACTAAAACGCGTAACAGGAAATCTAAAATGGGACAAAAACTGAAATATATGAAATTTAAATCCTAAAAATGTAAAATGACTCAAAACTTATTTTAAAATTAAAATTATATTTTTTTACACTTTTTATTTAATTATTATTAATTATTTATTTATTTAATTACTTATTAAACTATTTAAATTTATAAAAAAAATACTAAATGAACAAAGAAAATTCTAAAACTTTTTCTATAAATATTATTAAGTAAATAGAAGCTAAGAAAATTATAAAAATGAAAATTACTTAATTAAAATTTAAAAAGATAAATTCTATTAAATAGAAGCTATCACTATTTTTCTATTTTTGATTTTCTTAAGGTCTAAAAATATAATTATATTTTTCCTAGATTAAAAATGACAAAATAAAATTATGAAAATTAGATTTATATTTTTCTGATTATTATTTTATTTATTATGATTTAATTACTAATAGAAACTAATTAAAAAGATTAAAAATATTAAATGACTTAGGAAAAATCTGAAAAATTCAGGATAAGTCTAAATTAATATTTAAAAGATAGGAAAAATAAAATCAAAAGTTATCTAAGCCCAATAAGCAGATTTGGGCAGATAAGCAGTATGCAAATAAGCTAGAAATAAGCTAATAAGCACAAAACTTAACCAAATGCTCAGGACAGGTTCAATACACTTATATAAGCTTAAAACAACTAGAAAATACAAATAAGCACAAGAGATTAAGCTGATAAGAAGATTAGCAGTTGCAAATCTCAAACAGAAAACTCAGAAATATGCAAACTTGCAAGGCAAATTAAGCAGTCTAATAAGCTACTGAGATACAATCTAATGGGGGAAAAAGTGAGCTAGTTGTATGAGCTATCTAGAAAAACAAAAAGCACTGAGTCTGCTGTTTGTGCAGAGGTTGTGCAGAAATGCACAACTCAAAGCAACCTTAACCAACTCTTGTGTTTACTCAAAATGAATCCAAGAGACCTCAGAAAAGCCAAGATTAAGGGTTATATGAGCTTATGGCTGCTGAAGGCTTATTTGGCCTTTTTGAGGGCTGAAATTCCCACAGCCAAAGCAAAAGTGCTAAATCTGCCTAAATGGCCTATCAAAACTTGTAAACAGCTTATATCAGTCAAGAATAAGCTGATCAAAGTTGGGACTAAGGTCAATGCACAGTAAACATGGGTTTGACCCATTTGACTGCCTAAAGCCAAACACCCCTTCTAGGGACTGTTTTGGATTTCAAACTAGCATAACCTAATTTATCTTATAGTTTCTAGTTATCACTGAGTGGTTGACTTATTTTGACTATATTAAACTACTTTTAAAACATAAATAAGCAGTGGGTTAAGCTATAATACTTATGGCTACTTTTGGTTATTTAACTGATTTTTTTAGCAAAATGAAATAAAGATTAATAAAAACTGATACTACTGAAGAGATATGATTAAAAACTAATAATAAGCATTTAATAACAATAATAAGCTAAAAATAAGCTATACTACAGTAAAATAGAAACTTAAGCAAAAACTTAGAAAAGCTTACAACTGAATGGTTAAGAAATAGGATAGAGCTAGATCAGAACTGAGCTTGGCTTGTCACTTACCAAGTTTAGACCCCATTCCAGCTAATTACCTCAGCTTAACTCCTCCCAATTGCTTATTTGCTAAAAATGTTGACTTTGGTTGACTTTCTTGATTTTCTTGGAACAGAACATATAGAACTAAAATAAGCTCACAAAAAGCTATATTAAGCTTAAATGAGCTTATATAAACAGATAATAAACTTCTTAATTGATGCTTAACTTGATTCGAATTACACAGGTTACTTGAAAACTTTGAAATTGCATTAACTTTGAAAATTATTACAATACAGAGACAATTAAGAACAAACAACTTGAAACAAACTTGAAATTGATAATAAAAACCTTAATTGAACTGAAATAACATTAGCTAATTTTCTACACTACTTTTGGTCCTAATCTACTGACAAACTTCATTCTTGTGCTTCTTCTTCTTTATATAGCACTCCAAAAGCATCCCTCATCCATTTCGAGTTAATCCCACCACTTGGATAGCATTTATTAAATCTGGTTCGTCCATTTCATTTTTGGCGGGAAATTGGGATGTGGGTTTTTTAACATGTACTGAGCACATGGGGGTATAAAGGTGTGGAGGATTAGCATTGGAGGAGGGGGTGGTGGATTGTCAGGTGGTTTGGCAGAGAAAACTAGGGGTGATGGTGTATGGTTTTTGGCGGTATGGGGAAGAAGAAGACGGGTCAAACTTGGTTTGACCTGGGATATTTAACAAAGGGAAGTGGGCCGGGTTTTATTTTATTTGGATTGGGCTGGGTTTATGTTATGGGTTGGCTGGGTTTATTTTAGGTTAAGGGAATTAGTAGGATCCGGGTTTTTATAGTTTAGGACAAAATGGGATTTAGTTTAAGGATAGATTTGGATTTTAGGTAAACCTTGGGGACCAATTGTGTAAATACTGAAAATTCAGGGACCATTCATGCCAAAATCCAAAACTATTTCCAAGGGTACAAATTGTCATTCTTTGATTCCTGGGGACTGCTGTTGACTTTACTTCAAAATAATTTATCCAGGGACCATTTCTGACAATCTTTGAAAGTTCAGGGACTAGACTTGCCATTTATGCAAACTCTACTCATTTTCACTTGATTTTAATCTTTTTTGTATCTGAATCACATAAAAACACATTTTATGATATTTTCTGTATTATTTGACTTTTCAAAGTGTTTTTGGCTGTTTTTGTGGGTTTAAATAATGTAAAATATATGTGTATTTAGACACATATCAACCGGTTGTTTCCAAAGTGAATGCTTCTACTTCTTCTTCACCGGCACATCCATCGGAAATGGCCGAACTCACGGATGCTATAAGATGTATGATGACAGAACTTAAGTTTCAAAACCAAAAACCGGAGCCCGTTAAAGCCGTTACCGAAAATTGCGTAATTTGTGGTGGTCCCCATCCTTATTATGATTGTCAAGCCACCGATGGCCACGTTTTCAATGCTACCGCAACAGCAGCAAATTACAATCAAAATCAAGGATTTAGTTCTAAAGGAGAAGCCAATTATCGTGCTAATAACCAAATGGGACCACCCGGTTTTCCTCCCGTTCAAAACAATCAAAATCGTTTTCAAAATAACTAAGGTTATCATGCTAATCAAGGTTACAACCAAAACCGTGGAATAAATTTCAATCAAGGAAACCAAAATTACCAAGCTCCAATTCGTCATCCTTCTCCTCCTCAAGTTGGACCTAATAATGATTTTTCGAACTACATGAAGACGAATGATGTTAACATGCGAGCTATGAAAAATCAAATCAACAATATGAAGGTCAAGCTTAGGAAAGAAATCGATACTACGTTGACTAGACAAACGAATAAGCTTAAGAACATGATGAGAAGTTTTATGCAAATGAATCAACCCTCGAGTCCGGGATCTCTTCCAAGCAATACCGTTGCTAACCCGAGAGGTGATTTAAAAGCTATCACCACCCGAAGTGGTGTTGCTTATGATGGACCTACGGTTCCTACTACTTCTTCTCCTCCTAAAGTAGTGGATCGTGAAACTGAGGTGACAAAGGACACGGTGCCTCCTACTAATAAGGGAAGTACCGAAGACGTCCAACCTTCAGTTGTCCATGTTTCTGAGCCCAAAGTTGCTCCCGTTAATACTCCAAAGTCTAATCCGTCAATACCTTACCCATCAAGACTTAATGATCAAAAGCTCCGATAAAAAGCTAACAATCAAATGAAAAAGTTATTCCAAATCTTTCAAGATTTATGCTTCGATATTAGCTACGCGAATGCTCTTCTTCTCATGCCTAAATTTGCTTCGACAATTAAGAATTTGTTAAGTAATAAGGAAAAATTCTTTGAATTGGCTAAAACCCCGTTAAATGAGCATTGTTCGGTGGTTCTCCTCAAAAAGTTACCCAAAAAACTTGGAGACCCCGGCAAGTTTCTCATCCCGTGTGATTTTCCGGGAATGGTTGAATGCTTAGCCTTGGCCGATCTTGGCGCAAGCATCAATCTTATGACACTTTCTGTATGGAAAAAGCTTTCCCTTCCAGAACTTACTCCTACTCGTATGACTCTCGAGCTTGCGGACCGATCAATTACTCTTCCTATCGGTGTCGCCGAAGATGTCTTTGTAAAAGTAGGAAAGTTCCATTTTCCAGCTGACTTTGTAGTCATTGATTTTCATGCCGATCCTCGGGTTCCCCTCATTCTCGGGAGATCCTTCTTGAGGACGGGACGTGCTTTAATTGATGTTTATGGTGAAGAAATTACCCTTCGTATTGATGATCAAGCCGTAACTTTTAAACTCGATCAAACTTCGAGATACTCCTCTAATTACGATGATATATCGGTTAACCAAATCGATGTCATAGATATTGCTTCTGAGGAGTATGCTCAAGAAGTTCTTGGATTTTCAAACAATTCTCCGAGTGGTAGTCCTGCTCCAATTTTTGAACATATCCTTTCCAACTCTTCTCCTTTCCTCTCTTCATTTGAGGGAAGTGATTTTCTCTTGGAAGAGGTCGATGCTTTTCTTGCTTCTGCTGATTCAATTTCACCGGAAATTGATGATACATACTTTGATCCGGAGGGAGACATTCTACTCCTCGAGAAGTTACTCAACGATGACCCGTCACCTTCTCTCCCTCCGAAGGAAATTAAAATTGAAGAAATAAAAGAAATTAAGACGTCTAATCCTTCGGAACTCGAGCTCAAGGATTTACCTCCTCATCTCGAATACACATTTTTAGAAGAAACTGAAAAATTTCCAGTCATTATTGCTAAAGATTTAAAAGATGAGGAGAAGACCCGACTTTTAGAAGTGCTTAAGAATAAGAAGAGTGCCATCGCTTGGCAAATTTCTGACATTAAGGGTATTGACCCTCGTTTTTGTACTCATAAGATTTTAATGGAAGATGACCTCAAACCTGCGGTGCAACAACAAAGACGGGTAAACCCAAAAATTCATGAGGTTATCAAGAAAGAAGTTCTCAAACTCCTTGATGCCGGAATGATTTACCATATTTCCGATAGCCTGTGGGTTTGTTCCGTTCATTGTGTACCCAGGAAAGGGGGTATGACCGTCGTCACCAATGAAGATAATGAGTTGATTCCCATACGTCTCATCAACGGATGGAGAGGGTGTATTGAGTATCGTAAGCATAATGATGTGACTTATAAATACCATTTTCCGCTCCCTTTTATGGACCAAATGCTCGAACGTTTAGCGAGAAATGAGTATTATTGTTTTCTCGATGGATTTTCCGGATATTTTCAAATCCCGATTGACCCACAAGACCAAGAAAAGACTACCTTCACTTGCCCTTTATGGTACGTTTGCCTACCGACGTATGCCCTTCGGCTTATGCAATGCTTTGGGCACGTTCCAAAGGTGCATGATGGCCATTTTTCATGATATGATCGAGAAAACAATGAAAGTTTTTATGGATGATTTTTTAGTTTATGGAAATTCTTTTACGTCTTGCCTCTCCCATTTAGACAAAATTTTAAAACGGTGTGAAGACACCAACTTAGTTCTAAATTGGGAGAAGTTCCACTTCATGGTTAAAGATGGCATTGTCCTCGGCCATAAGATTTCCAAATCCGGGATTGAGGTCGATCGAGCTAAAGTCGATGTTATCGCTAAGCTACCTTATCCCACCACCGTTAAAGGAATTCGAAGTTTCCTTGGTCATGCCGGTTTTTACCGTCGATTTATTCAAGATTTTTCTAAAATCGCCCGGCCACTGACCCACCTTCTAGAAAAAGATACTCCGTTTCTCTTCTCTAATGAATGCATCGAAGCATTTGAAATTCTTAAGAAGAAATTAACTGAAGCACCGATTTTAGTTGCCCTTGATTGGGACTTGCCCTTTGAAATTATGTGTGATGCTAGTGATTTTGCTATTGGGGCCATCTTGGGGCAACATAAGACTAAATATTTTCAGCCGATACACTATGCGAGTAAGACGATGACCGATGCCCAATCTCATTATACCACTACTGAAAAAGAGTTATTAGCCGTCGTCTATGCTTTTGAGAAATTTAGACCTTATCTCGTCTTATTGAAGACCATAGTGTATATGGATCATTCAGCTCTTAAATATCCCCTAGCTAAGCAAGATGCTAAGCCGAGATTGCTTTGGTGGATCCTCCTTCTCCAAGAATTTGATGTCATTATTCGTGATAAGAAAGGAGCAGAGAATCTCGCCGCCGACCATTTGTATAGACTAAAGAACCCTCATCAAGGTGTTCTCGAGAAAAAAAAAATTACCGAAACATTTCCTCTCGAGACACTTGGAATGATATCGCTTAAAAGTGATTCTAGTACCCCATGGTTTACTGGCATTGCAAATTTCCATGCGGGTAATTTTATTGTGAAAGGGATGTCGTCCTAACAAAAGAAGAAATTCTTTAAGGACGTAAAACATTATTTTTGGGACGAACCCTATTTGTTTAAGATTTGTGCGGATCAAGTGATTAGACGATGTGTTCACGGCCAAGAAGCCGTTGATATCCTCATGGCTTGCCATAATGGACCCACCGGGGGACATCATGGTGCCAACTACACCGCTAAGAAAGTCTTTGATTCTGGTTTTTATTGGCCGACTATTTACCGTGATGCCCACTACTTGGTAAAGTCATGTGACTCTTGCCAACGTCAAGGAAAAATCTCGCAAAAGGACGAAATGCCTCAAAATGCAATCCAAGTTTGCGAGATCTTTAACGTTTGGGGCATCGATTTTATGGGTCCGTTCCCGTCTTCTCGAGGGAACAAGTATATTCTCGTGGCCGTCGATTATTTGTCAAAATGGGTTGAAGTAAAGGCGCTCCCCACTAATGACGCCCGAGTTGTTGTGAAATTTTTGAAGAGTATATTTTCCCGATTTGGAACTCCTCGTTCTATTATAAGTGATCGCGGAACTCATTTTTGTAATGATCAATTTGCGAAAGTTATGCTTAAATATGGAGTTACTCACCGTCTTTCTACCGCGTATCACCCGCAGACGAGCGGACAAGTTGAGGTTTTCAATCGTGGTTTGAAGCGTATTTTAGAAAGGACCGTAGGAGAAAATCAGGCCTCATGGGCCTATAAGTTAGATGATGCATTATGGGCCTTCCGTACCGCCTATAAAACACCCATTGGGTGAACTCCTTATAAGTTAGTTTACGGAAAGGCTTGTCATCTCCCCATAGAGCTTAAACATAAGGCCTACTGGGCCTTGAAACATTGTAATTTTGACCTTAAGACCGCGGGTGATCACCGAAAAATTCAAATGAATGAATTAAATGAACTTAGGGATCAAGCCTATGAGAACTCTTTGATCTACAAAGAGAAAACGAAGAAGATTCACGACTCTAAAATTAAGAACCGCGTCTTTAACGTTGGTGATCGAGTCCTTCTTTTCAATTCTCGATTAAAGATTTTCTCGGGCAAGCTAAAAACCCGTTGGTCTGGTTCGTTCACCGTTGCTCAATTTTTCCCTTATGGAACCGTCGAGTTGTCTCAACACGATGGCCCCAACTTCAAGGTGAACGGTCATAGACTCAAACACTATTATGGAGGGGAAATGCCATCTATGGTTGTCTTGGATCTCCAAACCTTCCCCATGAACAATTAAATTCGGGGCGAGTCAAGCTAAACGACTCGATAATAAACAAACGTTTCTCGGGAGGCAACCCATGTTTCTATCTTCTATCTATTTTCTAATAAGTGCAATGTGGAGAGGCCCACGTCTTCTATTTCTCGTGTTTCGTGGTTGTTGTTTTATGTCCTGGATTTGCCCAAATTATGAAGACTCTCGTGCTCGTGGTTTTGTCTTTCATCCACTCGAGTTTCATCCTTCAGTACTTATTGGGAAATCCAATATCCTAAATCTTATCGATTAATGTTTATCTACTAGCATAATTAATAAACGGCTATAGATTTGCATAAGAGGACCATTATTTCAAAACATTGAGGACAATGTCTCGTTTTAGTCTGGGAGGGAGGGGAGGTAATCTTTCGATTTGATTTTACCTTGCATTTTGCTTTATACTCTCACAACCCAATTTTTCCTCCAAAATTCCAAAAAAGTGAAAAATTTTAAAATTTTTTTGCAAAAATATAATAAGTGTTTTAACACATTGTTGACTTTTCGTTGGTGAGAGTAGGAATAAAATTTTGACTTGATCGATGGTGTTGAGCTCTAGCTTGTCCCCTTAACCCTTATAATTGAAAGTTGTGCTAGTCTCTTATACAAGAAGCTATAAAACGCGAATTCTAGCAAGAGTTTGCAAGTTTTCATAATTGACTTTAAATATGCGCAGCTTGATTTGATTAGACTAAGCATTCGCCGATCTTATTATTTAGGATTTTAAATTTGCGAAGAACGAAAAATGATAGAGTTAAATATAAGTTAGATGCGAAGCGTGGAGTAGTGGTTCTCTTTAGAGCTTGTACAGGTTAATTGTGGCTTTTTGCTCCCATCAGCTAAATAAACAAAAATATAAAAAAAATCAAAATAATTTAAGGTGCACGGTTTTGGCGATAATTAGTTTTTACTCCTTCTTTAGAAAATTCTTGCTTATGAAAGTTGGGTACACATCAAGGTACTGCCAGCGTTACGGGGAAATAATACAACTGATTCCTGATAGTACGTGCTATTGTTTCAGATGTTGAAAGACCGTAGGACTCGGGATTTGGCACCTAATATATGTAATAATAAACTGAAGCCATAATAGACTATTGTGCCCTGACAGTTCGTTTCCGTTGACATGGTTGTTCAAAAGGTGGAAGTAAATAATAATAATCCAAAGCCGATAAAAGTTTTTTGTTTCCTGACGGTCGCTCCCGTTGACTCAGACTTCAAAAAGGCAGAGGAAATTCCCAAGGACATAATAGGCTACTGTTTCTTGACGGTTCGCTCCCGTTGTTGCAGTTGTTATAAAGGGCCAAGGGCTAATGTGCTTAATAATGTTAATAATGCCAAATTTCGACTCCGGGGATATCCTAATAAAGCTTCTGTCTCTGGACTCGTAGATGAGTTGTTTCGGTCGAAATAAAAAAGATATCCCCTAAATCGTGTTAAATTAGGACCTTGATGTGGACCCCATTTTTATGGGCAACGGTTCTCGAGGGAAGGATTTTAAACTAGTTAGCGTCTAAACTTGGTGCCTTTATCGGACTAAAAATCTATCGAATTAAAAAGAAAAATTCATTTTTTTATATAAAATCCTTAGAGGAAATAGGAATAAGGGAGCAAGAAGTAGCTGAGCGTACACAATTAGCATCTATGGGTAGTGTTAGCATCTAACTTGTACTTAACAATAATTTCATTTTTAAGCTTGGTTTGGAGACTCATGAAAAATTAAAGACGATGAATTTTATCCATGCGGACGCTTTTTCATGA
This sequence comes from Artemisia tridentata subsp. tridentata, assembly GCA_021014915.2. NCBI lineage: Eukaryota > Viridiplantae > Streptophyta > Magnoliopsida > Asterales > Asteraceae > Artemisia > Artemisia tridentata. Next base: position 402,847,773 of record CP139508.1, read on the forward strand.
AAAGTGTTTCTTACTCCGTGATCCTAAATGTTATTTGTTAAATAATGAAAGTCAACATTCCGTCATAAAAAGAAAAATACAAAAAGATATTATATTTGATAAAATGGTCAAACGGGTCGTTTTTAGAACTATAGATTTCTTAATCTCTTTTAAGGAACATTTTGCTACTTTTCAAAATTTTTTGTAAAATGATGTTTGAAATTTTTGGTTTTAAAAGCGTGATGTGATAACATTGCGTGAGGACACGGCAATACCTTAGTCTGGGGGATTTTGGTATATGTTAAATCACATACCTTTTTTTTGTAAAAAAAACGGACTCAAAAGACCAAAAACTGATCATAAATGCCAAATATATGCTTGTTTTTATGTTTTTGCATGTGCAGGTAACGGATATGAGAAAAGGACAAAAGAAAGACAAAGCAGACAAAACTTAGCACAAGAATGGAAAGAGTGAGAAAAGCCGAGGCAGGGGATGTGATTCTACAGTTTTTATCAAACATAAACCCAAAATTACAAAACTAAATCCTCATGTTAAATCATTTACATCAAAAGTCCAAAATCATTTTTACCTAAAGTCCTTAAAAAGTTTGGCAAAGTTAGTCCTTACTAACTTTTGTTAAATCCCTATTCTATCATAAACCAAAAAAAAAAAAAAAAAAAAAAAATCCAGTCCATATTATAACCAAAGCCCAGTCCAATAAAAAAAATAAAACCGGATCCAACCCTTACCCCTACAACCCGAGTCAAACTATATTAAACTCGAGTCAACAAGAGAAAAAGAAAGCGGGAAAAGGAGTTACTGTTTACCGTCTCCTTCTCCAAACTTACCCCGATTCAATCGCACAAATTAACCCCACTTAAATCCTCTTCTAGAAGGACTGACACGTCTGGCAAGGAATTGCGTCATTTGAAGCCACGCTGGCAAATCTCAAGCACATGATTGGACGAAGCTTGTTGGCACATGATCTAATGGTAGATTTATGATTGAGATTGATTGGAGGGCTGTGATTTGATGGACGAAACCCTAGAAGCACCCTGGATTGGCTATAAATAGGACCTCTTCTCAAGCACAATAGAAGTTTTTTGGTCGAGTCTATTATTGTCATGTTTTAGCTTATTTTAGTGCTTATTGTAATTTTATTTTATTGTCTTTTTAAAATTATTGTTTTTCCTTTTCAGTATTGTAGTTCCTTTAAGTTTTTAATAAAATTCATTTTGTTTTAAATAATTGTCTATTTCCTTTATGCTTTAATAATGTTTTTATATGGTTAAATTAAGATGACTTAAGCTCTTTAACAAGCTCTTATTACTTTTACATAAGCTCAATCCAGCTTCTCAATAGTTGGGTAGAGTTTATTTAAGCTTGTGATTTAATAATCTGATTTTAAGGCAAAATAAGCAGTTTGGATGATAAGCCAGATTTGGATGGGCTTATGGGACTTTACCAGCTTGTATTGACCAAGCTGGAGCTTGTAGATCAGCTTTTAGAGCATATTTAGTCCTTGTTTGAGCAAAGGACCAAGTGAGTTATATTTTTACCTTTTTAGCTTATGAAACTGGTTATTACTTAGTTCTGCTTATTTTGTGCTTATTTGTATTTAATTTGTCTTCTATATGCTTATTAGTAGTAGATCTACTGTTTTAGTTGCTTATCTCATAGTTTAAAAGCTATTTGTTCTTATAAGTGTTTGAGTTGTCAAAATAGCCAATAAGCTTTGCTTATTGGTTAAATGCTTATTTCTTATAAAATTTTGCTTAAAAACTTTTTAATACACTTAAGGTTTATCCTTTTTCAATAAAACAAGAGTTTTACAGCTTAATTCAGCTTAAAAATCAGTTTCCAGTTTTTTAATGGGTGTTTGGGATAACAGTGCTAACTTTAAGTTAGCACTGCTAGTAGTTGTTTTGGCCAGTTAGTTAGTTTGTTTAAGCTTTAAAATAGTCTAAAAAGTAGTTTTTAAAGAATTTAAACAAGTTTTAACAAGTCTCATAGATTTTAGCTTAATTTTCTAAATTTCATAGCTTAAAACTCATTATATCAGCTTATTTTGAAAAAGTCATAAATATGTCTTTCAAGTGTTGTGTTTTGAGTCATAATTCAGTTTAAGATAAGTTTTACAACTTCTAGTTAAGTATTTAATAGATTTGTGTCCAATATTGTAGCCTGCAAGTTTTCATAAAATTACAAAAAGCCAAAAAAATATTGTAACTGCCATTGCTTATCAGCATGTTTTCAAGCTTGTTTCTAGTTTCAATTATATGAAAATTGTTTTATAACCTCATTAGTAGGTGTTCTTTGCCGTTTTTTAATTTATAGCTTATTCCATAAGCTTTAGGTGGCTTATTTTTAGTGTTAAAGTAGTAGATCAGGTTTGTCTTCAAGTATTTCAGTTTTCAGCATTGTCTTAACTATCTGTCTTGTCAGCTTATTTTTAAGCATCTAATAAGCTCTAAATTGCCTGAAATTGATTTTGTGAACTCTTTGTTAGCTTAGCTTAATCTGTTTTGAGTTTTTAGGGTATAGCTATTGATTTAATAGCTTTTATAATAGCTAAAGTAGCCCTCTTAGGCTGTTTGATTGTCAGAGATTGATATTGGCTTAACTGAGTTTTTGGCTTTTTAGCTTATTAGGATTGCTTATTTTAGGTTAGAACCTGCTTATTAGTTAGCTTTTAGTATCTTAGTAGCTTATTAGGCCTGCACAAGCTTGCATAAGCTTGTGCACTCATTTTCAAGTTAGTTCATTAGCTTTTAGTTCCTTAGCATAACTGTTGGCTGTTTCAGCTATTTTCTAACTTATTTAACTAGATATAAAAATATCGTTTTCATTAAAAGTGCTTATTTTTAAGTGGTTAAAAAGTTCCTAAAAAAGTTTTTTGTAAAAAATAAAAATAAAAAACGGGAAGTTGGGAAGTCAGGGATGAGCAGGGCTCGAACCTCTGACCTCAACCAAACCACAACCGTCTTACACACCACACCAATACCAACTGCGCCCTTGGGTCTTTTCCGACTAAGGGTGCATTTGATATTTATTTAACCAGTTTTTCCTTATTTAGCTTAAATCCCCTTTTAGCTTATTCACAGCTTATCTAGATAAGCTATTGATTACTTTTTATTTTTCCTAAGTTCCTAATAGCTTAAAGTAGTTTTTCAAAAATTTTCATAATTTTTCGTATTAATTTAGTATTTTTAATGTTATTTTTAGTCTAAAAGTGTCTTTAATTCATTAAAAATAAAATAAAAAACAAAAAAATATTGTTCATTTTTCTAAAATTATTTTTAATCATTTAGGACTTTTAGGAACTAAGTTTACACATCTAGGGTTAATTTTGATTTTTAAGTTTTCTTATGCTCGTTTAATTCCCGTTAAGAGCCTGTGTTTAGTCTAATTTGCGTTTTTGCTTATTTGTGTTTTACTTTCTTGTTTTATATGATTATTAGTTGCTTTTTAGTATAAGCTTTCTATTTTTAGTCATAATTCAAAATATATCTCAATTATTATAATCATTCGATCACGAACGGAATTCGAAGTTCCATTCACACTTCATCGAAACTTAACGACCCGGGAAAATACAATACTTCCGGAATTATATTTTGTTTGATTTTCTTTGACCTCTAGGTATATTCACTCTTGGTTAGAGAGAGAATTGACCCTCTGGTATATACACACACACACACACATATATATATATATATATATATATATATATATATATATATATCATCAAAAAGGGGGAGCTTGTTAGTGCAAATATTACGATATTTAATCTATACAGTTTCGTTTGTTTTGATTGATGACAAACATGTAACTTGATACATAACGTAAAATGTACAAGTTACTCATAATCATATTTTGTCTCAACATACATTCAACACCTCTCGACATCTCAAGTCCTCGTATGCTACAACACAGGTTCGTACATGTTTGTTATGTGGCATTATGATCAAACCCCTTTAAAAATCATTATGAATGTTTAAAATACGTTTAGAGTCATTAAGTATTTTAAAAGGTTAACCATTCTATTTTAAACCACATTTTACATTTTGCATATACAAGTATTTTTACTTGTACATCATGCATCCTAAGTTGTATTCATGTCAAAATAGAATAAGTGTCACATTAGGTGTCAAAGTGCATTTTAGGTGTCAAAATATGATAAGTGCCACATTATGTGTCAAAGTGCACTTTAGGTTTCAAACTAAGACAAATGTGTTTACATACTTCTAAAAATGATGTTAATGACATAATAACTTAAGTCCTATAATAGCGTAAGTAGTTTAACATTTTAGTAACACATAAACTAACATGGTACAACTTGTTAAACATATATTAAACTAGTCAAGTAATACATTTTACAAACAAAGTTTTGTTTACATTTTAATCAAAATATAAATGGTTTTATTACCTCATGTATAGTGTCATCAAAATCTTGAAAAATCACAAAAGATATCTTGGAAAGATTGTGTAAATATTTTGGATAGATTTGAAACAAGATTTGCAAAGATTTTGGAAATCTTAGAAAACATCTTTGTATGATACAAGTAAGATCATGTAAATATTTTAGATAGATTTGAACAAGATTTGTAAAAGATTTTGGGTACTCGGGGAGTGGAGTAGGGCGGAGAGGAGATCCGTGACCGAACCACAATAAATACTCGTGTCTGGTTTGCACTTTCTTTTACTTACTGCTTTAATTTTATACTTGCATTATATTATTGCTTGTGTTGTGATTTGATGGTTATGCTTGTGCGACAACTTGTGTTAGTGTATGCTTATATTAGTCATAGACTATAATTGGCATTTTTCATATTACAACAAGCTTGATCGGATATTTGATACAACAAGTTTTAAGATTTTAAAACAGTAACGTATTCACCCCCCCCCCTCTACGTTTTCACAAATGAGAAATGGGGATTGAGTTTGGTGATGTCTTGAACATATTGTTTAATTTGCTCAAGTTAAAGGTGAGGTTATAAATTTAATGGTGCAAAGTACTTTGTGTTAAACAAGTTTTGAAAATTTTTCACAAAGGAACAAGATTCTTGAAACAAATTGTTTGGTTGAAGACAACGTTTGTGCATTGGTCATTGATAGAGTATGTTGTAAAAATCTAGTTTCCAAAGAGTTAGGGAAGACCTTCAAGTTACTAACCAAACAACATCCTAATCCATATAAGTTAGGTTGGATAAAGAAGGGTCCAGAGATGAAGGTAAATGAGGTTTGTAAAATTCCAATTTCTATTCAAAATTCTATTGTGATGTGTAGTCTTGTGATGTCGTGGACTTAGTTGTTATTTATGTTCAGTTAGTACGACCTTGGCAACTAGATGTGGATGCAATACATAGGGGCAATAAGAATTTTTATGTATTTAATTGGTATGGAAAGAACATAGCTATTCTCCCCTATGGTATATGACCACCGAATTTGAGGACATTGTTCATTCACCCATTGAGTAGAGGTAGTGAGAACTAGAGAGCGAGTTCTTTTTAAGTGAGGTGGAATGATGGGGACAAGATTTGATACCAAGAGCCTAGACTTTGTTTCTCTACAACGTAACACTTTAAAACTCGTTACGACGTAGAGCTCTTGAACAGGACTTAATATCGGCTTTTAAGTGGTTACGCCGTAATAAGGGTTTCTTGTTTTTTCGTAAAGGTGTCAAATGTAGAATTTTCCTATTATTGTTTGTAGAAACAATAAGGGGGTTGAATAGTTTCACCGTTTAGAATTACGTTTTAAAAACTTTTAGTTCTTTTAAGTTCTTTTTGAAAAACCGTTAGATTCAATAGTTATGTGATATCTATAAACACAATAATAATGCGTAAAGTAAGTAAAGTAAAGACAAGAGATAAAGGAAGAACACAACCAAACCGAGACGCAGAGATTTATAGTGGTTCGGCACGAAGCTCACTCTTCGCCCTACTCCACTCCCCGAGTACCACACTCGATAGTTCACAATCACTATGTCAACATACTCCCTTTAGGTGGAGCAAACAGTACACCAAAGCTTACACCAAGTTTAACGACACTAAGCGAAATGTCGGGTCCTAATCCTAGCTAGAACCAATCTACACAAAGCTCACGTGGCTACACGAACAAGCACTCTTGTCCACTTTGATATACACACAATCCAAGTCTTCACACGGACGATCACCCCGTCCAAATCTTCACACGGACGATCACCCCATCCACTTGAATCTTCACCCGATCCAAGTCTTCACGAACCTTCACTCGGTCCTAGTCTTCACTTCACGGACTCACACCATGTCCAAGTCTTCACACACCGTCACACCAACTTACACAAAGTCCTAATCTAGATACACCACTTCATGGGCTTACACTTTGTCCGTATTTATCCTAACACACCTAATCACGACTCACACACTAGTTGGATATACAAATTTATAATATATACAATGAGAGAGTTTGGGGGAAGAAGAGAATCGTAACACTAGTAATGTGTGTGTGATAACCAATCTATAACACTTCGTTTCTTGACGAATACGAGCGTTCTTCTCTTGCACTTTGATATAAAGGGTAAAGGGATCACTTATAAACACATATCGACATGTTATAGTGATCAAAGAAGAGAGGAAGAAAGACCATAATGTTTTCGTGCTAAGAGGGTTAGTTTTTCTGAGAAAACAATGCAGTATTTATAGGCACCAGGAGGAGCGGGGGACGGTCCCGTATATATAAGGGACCGTCGCCATGTTTACGGGACCGTCCCGACATACGCTCCTATTTTTGTCCTGATGTGGTGAAAAACTTATCTGATTTGAGCGGGAAAACTAGTTGTTGGGAGATTTGAAATTCAAATTTATTTTCTTTATTAAAACATTTCTTTTTAATTACAAAAATACTTTTGTAAAAGCATTTTGTCACATAGTAACGTGAGGTTTTGAGAAAATAAATTCTTTGATCACTTTACTAATGTCGGTATTGTGTTTGTTTCTACCTGAAGTGATTTTGTAGTCGGTACGTTGTTGAAACGATTTTCCTGGGTAAAAAACTTATCAAATGTAGTTTTACATATCGTGTTTTTATATTTTGTGATTATCAAAAAGTATAGAGACCGAATAATGCAAATGAGGTTTTTGACATTATTTGTATTAACATTGTTTATTAGGTTATTTTTTTCTACAAGTTATACATCCCTATAAATATACGGCTCATTATCATTGTAATGCACTTTTGTTCATTAATAAAATTCTGTTTTAGAGACTCTTGTTTGGGTTTTATTCCCTGTAGGTTTTACCGTCGTTATCAACCCTTGGATTAGGGTTGACAAAATTCGTTTTCGTCTCCTACGTCAAATAGGGTTATGATTAGGGTTTCGTATATATTTTGACTCTTTAAAGAGTTGATGAATAAAGAATGTAACCTACTAATAATTCTATAATCCAACATTTCACTCTTACAGTAACCAAAGAAGGAGCTTGTATTTAATCACATCAAGTTACTTTCGTTCACTTGGATATCCATCAGAGTTGAAAAAACCTCCTTTAACTAAAAATGATGATTTAATAATCCTAGTAAGAGTCACTCCACTATATTTACCACAAAAATACATAGTTGTCACATTTTGCAACAATATTTAAAACTAGTGGTAATAAGCAACCAACGACGCGTTGGTTTCTTAGCTTGTTGGCACCTCTATGGACGCGTCACTCTTAAAAGAGTCACCTCCCAACCACCTGTCGTATTGTGGTTTCGTGAGAACCCAAGCGATCACAAGACCGAGTTGTGCATGGTGAAGAGTGTGTGTAATTTTGGTGTTTGTGAGGTGTATTTGTGTTTAAGCGGATTATATGTAGGAATCGCAAAAGCACCTGAAACCCGAACCGGTTGGGTCGGGTTCGAGGGCGGGTTTGCGGGTTTGGATGTGAAGTTAGTTGTCTTATTACAGTATATTGATGATGATGTTGATGATAGTATTGATCATGTTAAAAAGTTGATGTGGCGCTGAGTACGCGATCATATTTCACTACAACAAAAGAGAGGACGAGCGAGGACTGTTTTGGCGAGGACACCCCTGTCCCCGCCGAAAGTCGCTAAACGACAAAAACAATACTGAGCTGGCACAAAGTCTCACTGACCATTTACTAAATTTTCAACGCAACTTTTTGGCGGGGATATGTACCCGCCGAAAGTGTTTTCCATATTTGACAAACTTTGACCAAACTTGGAACTCTTAATCGCTCCCGCGTTTTTTTCCCGCCCTCACTTTCGGCGGGGACACGTCCCCGCCAAAAGTAAACATGCACAATGCTGGTCCCCACCGAAATTGTTATCCATTTTCCCTCCTAAAAGAGTACTTTAGCCCGCCAATATTTTCTAGCTTTTGGCGGGGACATGTCTCCGCCAAAAGTGTTGGCGCCAATTTATCCCGCCAAATTGCAACTTTATCGCGCCAAAGTTTTAGTTATATATAACCTAACCGATCATCCTCAAATCGAAAAAACACAAATAACCAAATCGTTAATTCCCACAAAACACACATAACAGTGGCTGGTTACACGCCGGAAAATGAGTGGTCAAAGGTTTTATCGTCGGAGGGTCTCTTTAATGAAGTTCTTAATACATATGGCTACGAAATTTATGATGAATATGATTTTTATAAGAACATTAGCCGGTGGATGAGAGACCAGATTCTGGAATGGTTGAGGAAAAAGCCGTACTATAGAAAGATGTTGGACGCTCAAGCTGATGATGTTGGAAGGGAAAGCGCGTTTGATACCACACTTGATGATCTATAAAATAGGATAACAACTCTTGAAGCTTTGTTTGAAGATTTCATCAAGCAAAGGAAAGCAAGGAAGGGAAAAGATGGTGCAGGTTCTAGCAAAGTGGGAAGTAGCAGCAAAAAAAATGAATGGGCGATGTTTGTTACGGTATATGTCGTGTGTTGTTTCGTTTGAGTTGTTTCGTTTGCTTGTCGAGTTGTTTTGTTTGATCTTTAAATAAAATGTTTGCCTTCGTGTTTGTTAATTGTGATATTGTTCCTTCAAATAAACTCATAAACCCAAACACCCTTTTGGTGCTGAAATAAGCAATCCCAAACACCCCTGTTTGGACAACATAAACCAAACGGCCCTTGTGGGTTGCTGTTAACCAAACAGCATAAACCAAACGGCCCTGTTTGGACAGCATAAACCAAACGGACCTTGTGGGCTGCTGTTAACCAGCTTCTTTTAATCAAAATGGTTATAGTTGCATAATGATTATGGTTGAATCTTGATGGATACTTAAGTTTTCCACAAACAAACATTTTATTAAACAACAACAAACAACAAAAACAAAACAACAAACAACAACAATTACATATGAAGATTGTCCAAGTCACCTAACAGCTCACGGAGTATTACAGCCGACTGACATGCGTGGTCGGGGTCGTCGGGATTCGTTGTCATTTCAAGTCTTGCCTCCAGCATCCTTACTCTTGTCTCTAGCACCTGCTTTTGTGATTCCAGCATGTTTACTCTTGTCTCTAGCACCTGTTTTTGTGATTCCAGCATGTTTATCCTAAGATCTTTGGAATTACAGTTTGAGCACTCTGTTGGTGCAGATCCATCACCTTGAGATGTTGAAGCAAAAGAGATTACTCGTAACCGGTCATCAAATTCACTCTTCCATATAAAATATCCACATCCATGATCTTTTTCTCTTGGCTGTTACATAATAAGGAAATGTTACGATTGTTTGTATATTTACATAAATAAGAAATGTATGATTGTTCACCTTCGAAAGAGGACATGCATAATATTTCCATCCAAAGGTATCTTCTTGATGTGATGTTCTTAGTTTTATATTTCCTGTTCCACAAGAACACATATTAGGATTATATCGCTGCATCTCATGTTTTGAAATTGGTGTGAAGATAAGAGGTTAGGTGTTATCAGGTGGTGATGGGGGATGAAGGTGGTGGTCGCCAGCGGTGGTGGAGCTCGATAGTGATGGAGGTGATGTTGTTGCTGTTGTGAGAGAGAGGGAGGGAATATAAGATAGAGATTGGATCTGCAAATGAGAGAGGGGGGGGAATATAAGATAGAGATTGGATAAGATTTTTTGGATTTTATGTACAGATTGGATAAGATTTTTTGGATATTGATAACGCTCAAAATGAACATGTTTTTAGTCACGTTATCATTGGATTTATGCATCATATTTGTTACTAAATCATGAAAAAGTGTATATGCAAGTAAATATAGCCAAGTACAGGAAAAGATGATAAAAAGATGAAGAAATAAAGAAATTGTGTACATTTGAAGAATCACGAGAAAGAAACGAGAAAAGAACCACACAAGAATTCAAGGATTTGATTAAGTCAAGATTTCTATGTCTATATATCGAGAAAAGATCAAGTTCTATGGAGAGAAATAGTGGCACAACAAAGGATTAAGCATGTAACGAAAAAAGGAAGAAAAAAATAAAAGTATGCTTGGCAGAATGGCCCATCCGATCGGATGGTGCCCGCATCCGATTCGGATGGGAGAAAAGTAATTTACTGAGAGATCCAACCGATCGGTTGGACCTCAATACCGATCGGTTGGATGAGACTGAAGTTACAAAAACGCATTTAATGACGAATTTAAGCCCCATAATCATGGTGGCTTATCATTTCTTGGTTATTTACTGATTGAGGACGTTTTTTCTTGAGGAGTAAGTGTTCTTACACTTATTTAAAGAGACCCTTGGCTAGTTTACAAGGGTGACAACCCAAAAAACCTAGTAAGGCTTACACCAAGTCTTGCTAAACTTATTATCATTGCCCGAAAGCTTGTAGTTGCTGTGAGAACGTCCAGGGAATCTTGAGTTCAAGTCTCAAGAGTTGTGTCTAAGTGTGGAGTTGTTTACGTGTGATCATAGGCGATTGGAGGAGAGTGGTTGCTATAGTTCCACAATTCTAGTTCTTGTAATTTCACAACTAGGTATTTCTTGTTTGAGTTATTATGAACTACTTTTACTTTAAGATGAATGAAAGTATGGTTGATTACTTGTGTTTGATTATGATTAGTATGGAGTGATTTTGGTTATGCTTGTGTGTATGATGTGATAATTGTTGGAGTATTCTTATTTCATAGTGATGCATGAAATCATATCTTGTTTTATGAGTTTGTTGAAATACAATCTAATCTTGCTTAATTGGTTGTAAAAACAGTTTTAAAGATTAACAAAGGCCGAAAGGATTTTCTTTATGTTTTTATTCCAAAAAGTTAGTGCACGAATTAGTATGGACTATGGTGTGTGACAAGCACCATATTAACTCATTAAAATGGATTTGGAAACGTTTTCATCACGAGAATAGGCCGAAAGGATTCGTAGGAATTCCTAAGATAAGAAATGCTTTTCAAACAACAAAGAGATTAATAGAATTGTCGCACTAGTTAACAAAGGCCGAAAGGAATTAACTAGGAGATTGAATTCTTAGAAATGATTTCTCATGATAAAAACCATTGATTGTGAATCATTCATTTTAAGTTGTGCATCATTACAAGTCACACCAAACTTGTTAGATTACTCTATACAATTATCATGGAACTATACACAAGTATATTTGTTTTTTATTGATTGATTTTTGCTTACCTTAGAATTTACACCAAATCGGATTGACAATCCTTTTTGTCAAAACTTATTTTGCAAACCCAAACCACAATTCCCTTGGGACGATCTCAACTTACCCACCTTTACTACTACGGACGAGCATACTTGCTCGTATGTATTGATTAGAGAATTGGATAAATTGATTTTATAAATTTTTAAAACTTGCACTACACACGACACATCAAGTTTTTGGCGCCACTGCCGGGAAATTGTCTAAATTACTTGGTAGTTTGGTTTGCTAGTTTATATGTTTTGTAGTAAAAAAAAAAGTTAAAAAAGTTTGGTTCGGAGCCAACCGAATCGGATAGATTTCTATCCGATCGGTTGGAGCCCTCGGTAATTTTTTTTAGTTTTTAGGATTAAGTATTAATTTTCATTTATTATGTTTATTTAATGTTATGTTTAATGTATTTAAGTATTAGAATTAATTGAGTTAATTAAATAGAGTAATAAGAATAGTTTTTTTTACATGCCTTTAATGTTTTTAATTAATAGAGTTAATTTTAGTTTAATAATTGGTAGTTTAAGAGATTTTTTTTTTAATTGTGATAGTTAATAAGTTTAATGTTTAATCAAGTTAATAAAGTAATTAATTAGTTTAAAGATCATTAAGTTGTTAATTATGTGTTTTTAATTTTTTTTTATGAATTAATTTATTTTTAATTATTAAATTTAAAAAAAAAATAGTCTTAATTCAGTTTTAAAATATATACAAAAAAAAAAAAAAAAAAAAAAAAAAAAAAAAAAAGAGTTAGAAAAATTCGATCTAACCGATCGGATGCTGCCCGCATCCGATTCGGTTGGGCAAATCTGAGTTTTAACGATTCAACTATCCGATCGGAGGGGTTCTAATACCGAACGGATGGATGCCTCGGTAAAATTTTGTGAAATTTTAATTTTTAGTTGTTACGAAGTTTTAATAGTTAGAAGTTGTTTGTTTGTTTGCTTTGATTTTATTTATAAGTTATCTCGATTATAACTAACCCTCACGCTTATAGTTTGGATTTCTTTTGTTTTTCTTGTGGTTATGTTATAGTTAGTGTTTAAGTGGAATGGAGAGTTTAAGCGAAGTTTCGGAATACTTGAGAAATTTGGAAGAGATGCTGAAAGATTCGGGTGATTCATTGGAAAGTTTGGGAAATATTTTGGAAGAAGCTAAGGTTGATTTGGAAAGACGAGAAGAAGTTGGAGAAAGTCATGTTATTTCACCTAAGGAGAAGAGAATTGTTGTGTTTACACAAGCACCACCTAAAGAGTTTGATGTACCATTCATGAGGTATTCTACACCTTGTGGAGTGGAAGGAATTAAAGCTTGGGATGCTCAGCTTAACATGGAATATGGTGACAACTATATTACGGAAGATATGCTTGGTAAGCTTGGTTTTGTTAGGCTTGACTATGAGGATTATGGAAGAAAGATAGTGAGAGATGTGAATGTTAATATTCCTGGTCATGTGTTCAAAGTTGATTTTGTTGTTTTGGAATATGGTAATGCGGATGAACCAGAAGTTGTGTTTGGTAGAGATTTTATGGTTAAGACTAATGTAGGATTGATTTTGCATTGGAGAGATGAGGATAGATGTTGATGATATGTAGAAGAAAAGGTAGGAAAGGGAGAGATTGTTAAAATGGGCAAAGCAAATAGAAAGAAAACACCACTTAACAAACTTACCCAACCCTCCACCCCTAAGAATGAGAGTTCTTCATCTAGTTCACCACCAAAAACACCACAAATAGTTAAACCATTAACCCAACAGCAAAAAGAAGCAATTCTGGAAAATTTGGAAATGAAGTTTTAAGGAGCTTATGGAGGAGAAGCTGGTTATTGATGTGTTGAATAATTACATGACTTATCGTAAGAAGTTGGATGCAGTTATGATGGCAAGGGCTAGGTTAGAGGATAAGAATTTTGATGAGATTGCAAGAGAAAGGATAGTTGAGAATGGGTTGCCTAAAAAGGAGAGCGATCCAAGAAATTTTATGTTACCTATTAAAGTTAATGGAACCGATGCTATGTATGCGTTGGCTAACACAGGAGCAAGTGTGAATGTAATGTCATATCCATTGTATAAGAGATTAGGACTTGGTAATCCTCAACCAAATCAGTATAATCTTACTATGGCTGATAATTCATGAGCAAAAGCGATGGGAGAAGTAAAGAATGTTAGAGTCCAAATAGGATATCAAGCTTTCTTGGGCGATTTTCTTGTGCTTAATATTCCGGTGGATAAGGAGTTACCATTGTTGTTAGGAAGAACATTTTTGAGAACTTGTGGAGCTATTATAGATATGGGTAGAGGTACTATGACTATAAGTGATGGAATCTTGAAGCATACCTATTATCCAAAACCTAGAGGAAAGATTGTTAAAGAAGTTCATAAGAGAGAAGAAGAAGTTCAAGAAGAAGAAGAAAACCACTTGGGTTGCTTTGAAATAGGTAGAGATGAAGAAGGGGGGCCCAAATATGGGCCGGTTGTCCCAAGTTACTTTGATATTGAAGAAGAGATGGAAAGAGCTCTAGCAATGGAGGCTTTCTATAACCCGTTTAAGAATGTTTTTGTGTTTAACAAGTTGACAGATTTTCTTGGATCTTTACCGGTCCAATTGAAGAATTTGGAATGGGGACCCGAAGGAGCAAGTGTTTACAAGAAGGAAAAAGAAGACGGTGAATGGCATGTGAAGTTTGATATAGTTTGTCCGGATGGAAGGAACTTTACAAGGAAGTTTAAAACGCAAATGACTAACCGAAAGTTGTCCGGGAAGTTCCAAAATGAAGATATCTTGAGGCACGAATATTTTGAAGGATGAAATACAAGAGTTTGAAGAATAAAAGCACAAGCTTGTGCTAGTGTTTTGTTTGTTTTCTTTTTAATTTTTATGCATTTTAATAGTTTAATGTTTGCATTTAAGTTTAAGTTTAAGTTTGAGTTTAGACCTTTTAATTGTCTTGGTTTTTTAAGTTATTAAGTTTATGAAATTATGTTTTAAGTTTTAGAGTTAAGTTTTGTTTTAGTTGTAGAAATAGAATTGAAAAACAAGTTGGGAGATTAAGTGTGTTGAAGTATTTTTTATACTTAAAAGAAATATTTTTGAAGAGTGAAACACTTCTCATTTGTTCTTACAAGTGTGAGACAAGTGTTGACAAAAGAAAAGTGAAGTTTTTGCAAAAATTCAATCCGAATCGGTTGGATCAAATACTGATCGGATGGATTGAAATATATATACTCAAGATTTCATAAAACACAAAAAAACACAAACACACTCAATCCACCAAACTTGGGATTCAAAAATTCGACCATTAGAAGTCTATTAAGTGTTGCAGGAGTGTTGAAGAATCATCTATGGCACCTAAACAAGTAAGTAACATCATCAATTTGTACTAATTAGGTTTTAATTCGAATTTCTTTAATTAGGTCAAAATTTGGGTATTTTTGGTATAGTTCGAATTAAGATGTACTCCCTCCGTCCCACTATAAGTGTCCACAATGGAATATTCAAAGTCTTTGTTTTTCAACTTTGACCGTAAATATTTTTGTTTGTGTTATATAATACTTGATGAAAAGTATACCCAATGAAAACACATCTAAAACTAAATCAATTCATATAACTTTCATCAAGTATTATATAACACAAACAAAAATATTTACGGTCAAAGTTGAAAAACAAAGACTTTGAATATTCCATTGTGGACACTTATAGTTCGAATTAAGATGTAAGATGTATTTTTTTGTGGAATAGATGGGTAAATGATTGAGGAATTCATTGCAAAAAGAATTAGATAGATTGATTAAGTTTTGAGGAAGAATTGATTGATTAAATTTTCGAATTAAAATAAGTCAAAACTTTAAATTAATTTGGATTGCAATTGATGGTTTCCATGTGTTATTTAGTTGTTGAGTAGTGATTCTAGGAAGATGCATTGTTGATTAGCACATCAATGGAAGAGATTTGATTTGGTAGTGTTCATATGTTCTAGGAAGGTTGAGAAATCATGCGAATTTGTTATGAACATTGTTGGGTCTAATAGTTGAGTTGATAAAGACAAAACATGTTAAACATGAGGGACTATTGATGACAAAGAATGAAACTTCACAAAAGGTAAAGATTTATATGTATCTTTTATTATTCTAGAATATTCTTTGTGTAACCCTAATCCTCTATTATATAAAGAGGATTAGAGGCGTAGGAAAAGTGTGTGTGTGTCAAGATGTAGTCGACTAGAAGAGTTCGTTGTGTTCTAGGCATCAAGTTCCTACAACGGATGCCTAGGTTTTGTATATTGTTAGTGTAGGAGATGATGACGAGGAACCTTAGTGATAATAATAATATTCTTATTGTTTAATCCGTTGTGCTTATTATTATCATTGTGTTTAATTGTTTATCCTAGATCAAGGTCTAAACAACCTAGAGTCCAAAACGGTCCAAGAACTTATTTGATGATGGCGTGCATAAGTTCTATCAGGTGGTATCAGAGAGGGGGGCTCTCGATCTAAGGATGTTACAAGGTATTTTTTGTTGAAGAAGAGCAGATTTGAAGCAGTTATGAAGGTACGAATTGGTTTGGGTTCGATTAGTAATATTTTTTTTTCTTTTGACGTCAACAGTATCACATTGAATATGGAGTAATTCAATTTTTTTCGTCTCGATAAAACCTCGTACCAATTAATCCAGTCGGTGGTAAAGTGGTACGTTTACATTAATTGCAATTGGATTATTATAATGCAAGTGGAGAATATGAATTCTTTAATTCAACCTTCTATGGTAATGATTTGATAATGGGTTGAATTGTTTTTGTCGCTTGTGAATAATGAAGATTTGTTTGAAGTGGAATGTTATTGATTTGTCGTTTAATGATTTTTGATAAGTTAGTGAATTGTGAATGTGGAGAATCGTACTGAATTGGTTGTAGTATTTTGAGAAGGCAGATTACATGACCTCGTACTGCTTATTCAATTTGTTTGTTTTATTCACGTGGATCAGTATTGAATGAATTAAATTGTGCTGCTACAAAAGATTTAAATAGCTGCTGCACTGTATTGGTTCTACTGCTGTACGAGATTTATACTACTGCTGCTACATATTCATTCTACTGCTACCCTTATATGATACTACTGCTCGTATATAATTCTACTGTTGGCTTTAATATGTTTCTGCTGCTGCAACATTTTTATATTGCTGCTATACGAGAGTTTCTACTGCTCAAGGATTTTAATTCTGCTGCTAGTAGTTTTTGTTGCATGAGTTACGAGCAGTAAGGGGAAGCATTGGTTATTGGTTTACACACACACAGGGGAAGTTAACACACACAAGGTTTTTGGATTTGTTTTCGGTTCGATAATGATTTATGGCTCGAATTAATTTTCTTATTAGAGGAGAGGAGTATTTGTTGCTTATTTGATGATGCAGTGGAATTTTTCAAGGTTGTGTCTTAGCATACCTTTTCAGCAGGAGGTAACTTGTTTGATTCGTTCAGGTGACTACGAATTGACAAAACACATGAAGGAGTTACATTGTAGTGCTCAGTGGTTTTTGTCAAGAGATTGCGGTCTCCCTATACATGAGGGGTATACGTTCGAAGTCGTATTTAGAACAAGGCATAAGACACAGGGTTGGTTTATTCTACTTCAGCATCAAATTGGTGATGACTATTTTTCTTCAACAATATATAACGCCTACAGATTTGAAGAATCATGAAGATGGTTAACATATGGGTTTCAGGGGAAGCTTAAGTGTTTAAATGTGTAACCATTTATATGCTACATCGAGGTGAAGGTTTTTATAATTGCTTGTAGGTATTGTTACTAAAGATTTGAGATTTTTCTGTCTTGGATTCATTTATAAAAGAAAGCGTTTTAGTGTTCATTAATGGAAGGCGATTGATGAACTCAAATAAGTACATTTTATTATCATCATTTGTCCTATTTATTTGACTTGTTTTATTATATTATATATGAGAATTGATACGTTAATGTTTATTTTTGTAATTCTCAGGTAAAAACAAGTATTATGTGAAACTTGGCGATTTTGGACTAATTATGGAGCAAAACAAGCAAGATGTTAAGAGTCTACTGAAATGTATATGATCAAGATCATTCTGCTCCAGATACGCCGCAACATACTTCTTACATATGGCGTATCACTATCAAGATTTCACAAGTTACAATCCAAGACAGCAAAGGACATGCGCCGCATAGAGAAATGGAGTTACGCCGCATCTTAAGGCGGTGTACGAATATTCCTGAATATATTAATCTTGGACCCCACGCGAAGTTAAGTCAATGCGCCGCATCTACTTATCCTATGCGTCGCATCTAACCCTCAGACAGAAACTATAAATACCCCAAAGTCAGACGAATTTTGTGTGAAAAGATACCATACGTACGAGTACCAAACCAGAGACGAATTCAGACGTATTAGCAGTACAAGACACACCCTGAACGAAGATACAAGAGCTGTAAGAAGGTCCTGCATGTATTCAATTCATTAAGTAGTTTTGTTTTATTGTATTAGTACACTTTAATTCATCAGGATTGATGGGCTGATGTCATGTGACTACGGAATATCATGCGCACCCCTTAAAATTGCTTTCCCATTAATTAAAGTTTATATGTTGATGTCTTTGGTGACTTTTATTAGTGCATTGATAACCTCTGTGTCTAGCTGAGCATTGCTTAGGGTCGCCATGCCCCTTCCTCGCCTATCTATTCTAGCGTATACGAAACGTGGGCATCACAAATGCTCAATATTCTAGGATATGGGATAGACATAAGTGATCATTAAGGTTTTACTCGCCGATAAGATTAGAGCCAACGAGAAAGGGTTAATTATATACACTTCATATAAAACTAGCAATAAAACAAGTGACAAGCTACTTAATTATCAAGACAGGTCTTCTTATTGTCTCAAGTATCTATCTGTGTACGTGTGTGCTAATCGCTGATTCGTGCTCATTAGTTTAGTTTACTATTTAATCATAACCAAACCGTGCCAGTCTCTCAGGCTGAACCCCCTTGTGTTAGATTAGGTTGTATAGCTAACTTAGGATATTAAAATACTTGTTAGAATAACTAGATAATACGTTCCACTCTTAGTGATCGACACTCTACTTACCATTATATTCATACTGACCGGGTACACTGCTCGTTAAGTGTGTGTGTTATTGATAAGTCGGCTAAATATAAATTTAAAACTTGAGTAGGCATTAATACTGCTAAACCGCAATGACACATCACGCACCACCAGCGATTCAAGACTTTAGAAGACTAAGTTGGATGTATGGTACTGATTCGTGGTTATGAAGATCAAGGTTGCATATTTTTGTCCTCTAATTGATGATGACAAAAAGGGGAAGAATATTTTGATGATTGCAGCTTGAAGATCCTTGATGATTTGCATGGTTTAAGGGGAAGTCGCATGTTTCATGACATATTAACTTCAGGGGAAGTTCATGCTTATTGGTTTTGTCAATATCAACTAGGGGAAGATTGTTGGGTCTAATAGTTGAGTTGATAAAGACAAAACATGTGAAACACGAGGGACTATTGATAACAAAGAATGAAACTTCACAAAAGGAAAAGATTTATATGTATCTTTTATTATTCTAGAATTCTTTGTGTAACCCTAATCCTCTATTATATAAAGAGGATTAGAGGCGTAGGAAAAGTGTGTGTGTGTCAAGATGTAGTCGACTAGAAGAGTTCGTTGTGTTCTAGGCATCAAGTTCCTACAATGGATGCCTAGGTTTTGTGTATTGTTAGTGTAGGAGATGATGACGAGGAACCTTAGTGATAATAATAATATTCTTATTGTTTAATCCGCTGTGCTTATTATTATCATTGTGTTTAATTGTTTATCCTAGATCAAGGTCTAAACAACCTAGAGTCCAAAACGGTCCAAGAACTTATTTGATGATGGCGTGCATAAGTTCTATCAAACATGTTTGGAGACGAGTGGGATATGTAGAAACCATTATGATCGATCAAATGCAAGATAGGATAGAGCTGGATTGTTGGAATTGATTAGAAATCGGGAAAGGAAAAAAAATTTTGAGACAGAAAGCCTCAACCGATTCGGTTGTGGGTAGATACCGATCGGTTGGGCTGGGACAATTACTCCATCCGATCGGATGGTGAGTGATACCGATCGGATGGAGCTCTCGGTAAATAAAAGTGAAATTTTTTCCAAACGAGTTTTGTGACTTCTAAATCATGTCATCTTGGTTTTTATGCTCTTATACTATCATATGTTTGTGTTTTCTACAGAGTTATCTTGCAGGTGGCTCGAGTTCATCACGTGGTAGAGTGAATCCGATTGTAACGAAGTATGTGCAAAGGAATGCCAAGAGTAAGGTTCAATATACTCTCAATTCTGAAAGTAATGAAAACTTGAAGTTCAGCAAGGTTAAGAGCAAGGAGGAAAAGCACGCTTTTCGGGAGCGTCTTTCGAAACTACAAGGAAGAGAAATTGCTAAACCAAGGTTAGTCGATTGGAGTTTATTTGCGGAGTATAATTGTGAGACTGAGTTAAGAAACATGATGAGGATGTCGTATGTTTATGAGAGAGACGGTGATAGTTTTGAAGATCTTTCGTGGGAAAGAGCATTTAGTATTTATGAGAATGTTAACAGAGAATGGTGTTTGGAGTTTTTCTCCACATTTTATTTTGAAAGGAAGATTGTGGATGTTGTGAATGATAGATGTATCTGGTTTAGGCTCTGTGGTAGGGAACATGTTTATACTTTGCCGGAGTTTGCTGTGGTTCTTGGTCTATACGATCAAGATGAAATTAAGCATCGTTTGTTTCCAGTTCATTTTGCAAGGTTGGTAAGAAAGCATAATGATTATGAGGGTCTAGCGGATTATTGGAATAGAGTGGGAGATCCAGGTTGTAGTAGAAGGAACTCATCCAAGTTAAGGAGTCCTATTATGAAGATTTTACAAAAGTTGATCGCTTGGGGAGTTTTGCATAGAACAGGTAGCAGGGATAAGTGCAATCAACCGGATCTATGGCTAATGAAATTGTTGGAGGAGGATAAGAACGGGAATGCGGCTTGGATCATAGCCGAGTATCTTTCAAGAAGAGCACTAGGAATAAAATATAATAGTGTGATTTGTGGAGGTCACTATGTGACTATGTTGGCAAGAAATTTGGGTTATTTTGAGTATGAGGAATTGGAAAAATGTTCAGAAATGAAGGAGAGTGAGACGTGGGATGATAAAAGTTTCGGTAAAGCGTTGGATAGGAAAACAAAGACGTTGGGAGCTTGGACAGAACCAACGATGGGCGTACCTCATGAAGCACCACAACAACCCTATCAACAACAACCGTATCAACCACCACCACCAATTAGGAATGTTCATGCCCCGGGTAGTTTTGACTCGGGATGGGGAGATTGGAACC
The DNA here is from genome assembly GCA_021014915.2 of Artemisia tridentata subsp. tridentata. NCBI lineage: Eukaryota > Viridiplantae > Streptophyta > Magnoliopsida > Asterales > Asteraceae > Artemisia > Artemisia tridentata. Next base: position 402,868,777 of record CP139508.1, read on the forward strand.
GTGAATTGAATGAGATAGAGTGTGGGGAAGTATGGAGAGATTCTATGATGATGAGGCAAAATTACAACTATGATTATTCCATGCCGATGATTCAACATGTAGCTCGTGATGCTAACTATGAGGTACCTCCCTACAATCCACCAAATGTTCCACCCTACCCAATTCAGTATGACCCATATCCTGGCCAATATCCTTACCCGTATCCCGGGTATACACCATTTCCCGATCCAGTGCCAGTTTATGGTAGAGTCCCTACAGCTGGAAGTTCGAGTTATGATGTAGGAGGTTCTTCTTCAGGTGTTGGAAAGAAAAGGCCCAAGTTTACAGTTTTTGATGATGAAGAGAACTATGAGGATGATGACGAGAGTGAAGATGAGCGGATTTATGGCGATGAACACATGGATGCCGATGATTGATGATCATCGAAGATATGGTTGAGCAATGGTTATGTTTCAAAAACAATGTTGGTTGAATAATTTCTATTTCCACTACTTTTAACTTAACTTTACTAGGATTTTATTATTTATGGTTTGTTTTGAACTATTTTTGTTTATTTTAGTTTTTTATTTTGTTTTGTTTGTTTCGCATATAGTTTTTGCAGTTTTTGTTTGCAGGGGAAGAATTCGCGAAAGCTTAGTGTTGATCAATATTCAGAGTTAGGAGAACTCATGTGCTTACGTAAGATCAAATAAATCTATGCGAATTTTTTTTTCCGGGTAGTATTTTATTCTATTCTATTTTATTCTCTAAATTTTTCTCATTTCCTTTACTTTTAAGTTCATTTTATTACATTGAGGACAATGCAAAACTTAAGTGTGGGGGAGGGAAGAAAATAGGAAAAATTGGTATGATTTTTAAATTTTTAGTTTTAGTAGAATTTTGGGATTCAAGTGACTAGAGTTGTGTTCGCCCTTGATGTTTTAGTTATTTATATATTTTGATTCAATGGTAAGAATGAGGCTATTTGAAATTTTTTTTGGAATTTAATCAAGGAAGGAGAGTTATTGATAACTATTGCTAGCACATGTTATAACCCACCTTAAATTGTGAGGATTTAAGCCTTTTTTGTATAAAGCATTTCTTATGCTCTATATTTTGTTATGAGTGTGCCGGTGATCATGTTGATTCTAGAACTTGTACGTGTTATGCATTACGGTTAAAATTACTTTCGAGTAATAAAATATATTCAAATGATAAGAGGCAAATTAGGATTTTCACCAAATGGCCTTCCGTTTACAAAAATATTTTTGCTGACCGCATTGGTTAGTTATCCTTAGTATTTAGAACCCATTTGTTAGCGTTAATCTTTTACGCTAGATACCCTTAGTTACACCTTCTGAGCCTTATCTTTTCTTTTGATTAAACTCAGAAAAATACAAAAAGATTTTACACCTTACACCTTAGCCTTACCCGAATCAAGTTCAATTAATTAGTTCGAAACTAGTTATTTTTTTATGATTACATGTTGACCACACCTTGTATGTGTATATGTTGTTTCATTGAAGAAGGAGGTCGCTACTCTTATTTGTATTTTTTGTAGCGTGTGCTCATCCAAAGTGTGGGGGGGAACGACGAGTTAAAAAAAAAAGGTGATAACCAATGTGTTATATTATTATGAAGATGAAGGAAGATGAAGTATGTTTGAGATATCGATTAGCCAATGTGCTAAGATGAGATATATATATTTGGTGATTGATTGATAATAAAGGAGTTAGTTTGAGATGCGGAAGAATGACAATCGAAGAAGTTTGGTGGAGTAATCATTTGAGGTATAAAGAGTTGGGAACGGAATTTGGACTTGATTCTTATTTATTCGTTTTTATTTTGTAGAAACCAATCACAAATAATTCCCATGTCTTATCCTTACCTTTACCAATTACTTGATTCGTTGTTAGCTTTCGAGCATCCGGATTTAGTAATGGCTTTGTCTAGATATGAAGTGCATGGATGTTCTAGTGACCATCCGGGTTTTTGAATAGTTGAAAAACGTTGCTAGCGAGCTAGTGCGTGTTTTGGTGACCATCCATTATGAAAATAACGTCATTAGCGAACCAAAGGTACAATCTAGTGACCATCCGTTGCTTGACTAGTCAAGATTTCGTTGTTAGCGAGCTATTACATTCTTGTATGAAATATTTGCACAATAGCCAGGTAACCGTAACCTTTAACCTCAAACCCGAATAAAAGACCTCTTTGATGTTTTATTTTGTTGTTTTGTTACTCGTACAAGCTTATGGTAAGAAACGTGATTCATGTCTGAGCAATTGAGTGATATGCCATTAAATTTACCCTTGAGTGTTGAGTGAATTTAAAAATCCTATGAGAGGAGCTTAGTTATGTTATCAAACTCAAATTAACTTGTTTATGTTTCAAGAATTTTTCACACCTAAAAGTTAAAAATGACAATTGTTCCAATGGGATAGTTGTTGGATTTTATGAAGTGGCCATTGAGTTCAGTTTTCTTAAAGCTAGACTTGCTCGAGGGCGAGCAAAACTCAAGTGTGGGGGATTTGATAACGCTCAAAATGAACATGTTTTTAGTCACGTTATCGTTGGATTTGTGCATCATATTTGGTTATATTTGTGTATATTTGTTACTAAATCATGAAAAAGTGTATATGCAAGTAAATATAGCCAAGTACAGGAAAAGATGATAAAAAGATGAAGAAATAAAGAAATTGTGCACATTTGAAGAATCACGAGAAAGAAACGAGAAAAGAACCACACAAGAATTCAAGGATTTGATTAAGTCAAGATTTCTATGTCTATATATCGAGAAAAGATCAAGTTCTATGGAGAGAAATAGTGGCACAACAAAGGATTAAGCACGTAACGAGAAAAGGAAGAAAAAAAAAAGTATGCTTGGCAGAATGGCCCATCCGATCGGATGGTGCCCGCATCCGATTCGGATGGGAGAAAAGTAATTTACCGAGAGATCCAACTGATCGGTTGGACCTCAATACCGATCGGTTGGATGAGACTGAAGTTACAAAAACGCATTTAATGACGAATTTAAGCCCCATAATCATGGTGGCTTATCATTTCTTGGTTATTTACTGATTGAGGACGTTTTTGCTTGAGGAGTAAGTGTTCTTACACTTATTTAAAGAGACCCTTGGCTAGTTTACAAGGGTGACAACCCAAAAAACCTAGTAAGGCTTACACCAAGTCTTGCTAAACTTATTATCATTGCCCGAAAGCTTGTAGTTGCTGTGAGAACGTCCAGGGAATCTTGAGTTCAAGTCTCAAGAGTTGTGTCTAAGTGTGGAGTTGTTTACGTGTGATCATAGGCAATTGGAGGAGAGTGGTTGCTATAGTTCCACAACTCTAGTTC